>JAMYHI010000046.1:0-77771 GCA_025531525.1 Pichia sp. P7020A | reverse complement strand
GAATTCTTCGCACATGGTCAATGCCGATCTGTTCTCGGACTCAATGTCGCTAGCAACGGCGGTGATGGGCTCGAAAACGAGAAATAAAGTGGATACGTCGCATTCACATCCAATTATCGTGGACACGAACATCGAGTCGAATAATACCACCAGTGACAGTAAGGATGGATCTCCACAAGCTGAAGAAACTTGTGAACGTTCCGAAAATGAAGAAACTTGTGAACGTTCCGAAAATGAAGAATCTCTCATCACATACGCTGCACTCATTTCAAAGTCACAAATTGTGATATTGAAGTGGTTGGATTCTCAATACGTTGACCGATATAACCTATATCTTACAAATGTAAAATTTGTCGAGTTTATGACAGAGGAAGAGCTTATATGCATGACTGAAACAAAACCGAACGATCTTGTACATGTGAGCTTGAAAACATACAAGGTAAAACACCATGACATGACTAAATTTTTGCATTTGAAGAACTCCATGCTATCACTCAGAAGTCGCACCCAACTCTCCAACCTATCCTTCTTCAATAATCAACTTGTTTTCCTCAAATATGTCAGTTTTTTGAATTTGTCTTTTCCCACGTTCAATGTGCTTAATATTTCTCAGGTTAATAACCCTAAATTCAGAAACTCTCTTGCTGTCTTTCCATTCATCTTCTTGTTCTATGATACCAACATTGAGGTTAGGAGTATATCCGATTTTAAGTTATTTCAAACTCTCAGCGTCAGCTCTTCACTATATGACTTTAGTGATACCAAACTATCGGTGCTCTCTAAGGATAAAATTGTACAGCATACACTCTTGAGATACAATGATATTCTCGATCAGTTATACAAGGATAATGATTTTGATAATGCCATTTTACTTGTGGAGAACTTGAACATTTCTGAATTTGTAGATGATGACGAGGCTGCAGAACACGGCTTTAATCCAAAACAAACAAAGTTTGTCAAGCTTCGAAAATTCAAACTGTTGAAAGCCGCAAACCTCATCCACGAGGATGATGGCATTGATATTCCCGCATTGAAGCTCACTCAAGCTTTTGATTTGTTTATAGAGTACATGGCATCCCCCAAATTGGTCATATCACTGCTCCCAACGAACATGAAATTTGTACTCGACGACACGGATAAAGTGGATAGTGGAGTAATAACCTCGGTGGAATCATCAGGAATCAATGAACTTATACAATATTTGACGGACACGAGGAGGAAGCTCATAAGGTTTCAGGATAACGACAGTCTCGTGTTTCAATACAATAATCTCGAAATTTCCCTTTCAATATATGAGAAGGATGAGCCAGATTTCTCTGTTCTTGAGAACTTGCGCTTGTTAGATACTTATCTCTTCAAGTGTTACTTGTTAGTGAATAGAAAGATGATTAACCCATTTTTGCGTGTGGAAAACTACTGTGACTTTTCTCTTGTTGAGCAAGCATGCAAACATTTGGGATTGTATAATCAGCTTGCCAATTTCTATTATGCAAGAAAGGAGTTTGCTAAATCCATAGGACTACTGGTGGAATCTAAGGACAGGAACGAACTATTGAAGTATTTGCAAAAAATGGTTCAGGTCGAATTACCGCCCGTGGAGCTTATCATAGAAAATATCAAAAACTCAACTGATGATGCTTTTGAAAAGACTTTCCTGAATGATCAACTTGATTACACTAATGTGCAGTACAAACAAGTCTTATCTTTGCTAGAAAAGAATAATCTCGCTGAGAAAAAGATGGCATATTTAGAATTTATTGTGTTCCATGAAAATGTGAGGAATTCAGAGATCATCAACAATCTTTTTGATACTTACTTTACCAATATCGATGAGAACAATGATAGAATTGAAATGCTTTTCCAAATTGGTGTTTATAATGCCAACACTATTCTGAAAAAAATCAAAGGATTCCCTGTTACACCACAGACGAAACGACTTTCAATCCCTCCTTTATTCAAACTGGGAAGATATGACGATATACTCAATATTTACGTCTACGACCTCAATGACATTGAATCAGCTATAGAGTTTTGTCTAAATATAAGGAACATCAAGAATGATAGCCTCAGTAAAGGGCTGGTGTTTAAGGTGCTTGACCTATGCTTGAAAGTCAAAGACTACACAAGCATCATCAGATTTATATTGAATAACCCGGAGCTTGACTTTCTAAACTTTGAAGAGATCTTGATCAAGTTACCATCCGAAATCTCAATGAACTTGATGTCTTCATACTTGATCATGAATCTTAGAAAGCTCAACTCCATCAATCATAACATTATCATCAAGAACGAGCTTTTGAAAGTGAATGTCATAGATATGAAGATGCAGAAAATGAACCTAGAGAAAAAAGCTGTCAAATTGAACCAAAACAGTGTGTGTGCCCGATGTGGAAAAACATTCAGTAAATCTGAAATCATATGTTTCCATCCAAGTGGAACTATTCTTCACTATAGTTGTTCGAAAGAGTAAAATTGTGACGTGTGTATTTTAACTTAGCTTTTAATTGAGTCTATACGGATTCGGATCTGGATATACAAAATGCAAAATCAGGTAGTGGTAATGAAGTTCACCACACTGGAGCAATATTTACAAAGTTCATCTAACTTCTCGATGACTGGGACGTTTATTCTCTGGAATTGGTTAATGGCAGCAATAACGGCAGCCGCATCTTCATTTCCATCCTCCTTGGCGAGTTTCCTGATACCATAGATGACATCTGCGTGAGATTGTAGGAACACATAGACAATAGCAATGAGCATTTCCAGGTCCTTGTTGGATTCAACACCTACCTTCAATGCTTCAAAGAAATGAACTATTTCTGTGTACGGTGGAGAGACAGATAATGATTTAATTTCAAAGTCAATCTGAGATGGAGACATTCCGACAACAAGCTTGACAAAGTCATCGTATTTTTGCAATCTGAGGAGCTTGGTGAAGTCAGTTTCAAATTGATACTCCTTAGACTTGTCCAAACTGATAAGCTTGGAGCCCTCGTTTTCACTCGTCTGCTGTTGACCTAGCTTAGCGACGGCGTCCTTACCTAATTCGTTTTCGATGGCACTGTTACCAACCTTCAAACCAGTGAGTTCAAGGAAGAAAGGAAGATTCTCTTGCTTCTTTGGCGCTTCCTTCGTCTTGTTCCTTAACTTAATGGATTCAAGATATATGACGGAGTTGAACTTATTTCTAGAGTTTTGTGAGAATGTTATGAGATCATCACTCAATGTCTTTGGGGAAATGTAAACACCTTCATCAAAATCAACTTCATCGGCATCGAGCGCACCTTCAATCATACTTGCGCCACCCTCACCACTGACGTTAGGTAACATCATATTTGCAAATTGATCTTCATCTTCAACGTGTTTTGTAGAAATCTTCTTGAATTGTGATTTGTTAGTCCACAAAGAAATACCCACATCGTTAACGTGAACGGTAGCAAGATATTCACCGTTAGGAGACATTTTCAGATTTGTGGCAACCTTAGGTAACTTGATACCATCGATACAGCTTCCCGTTGGTAAATCCCAAGTTCTTATAGTGGAGTCCAAAGATGCAGATATCAACCATCTACCATCATGAGAAAAGTCTAAAGATGTGATTCTGTTGGAATGACCAAATAATTGTCTGACAACCTTCTGAGAGACAGCATCTATAACCACAATGGATAGATCATCAAGGGCAATGGCAAATAAGTCACTGGATCTATGGTAGCAAAGTTGAGTAATAGGGGAGTCAAATGAAAGCTTTCCCAAAAATTTACTCTGAGAGAAATCATAGAATCCAACGAGACCATCCAAGCCACATGAGACCATCTTCCTGTTCATACCATCCAGAGCAACACCTGTGACTGATTTTTTGTGGAGCTTGTACTTCTTCCTCAGCAAGCCACTTTGTAAATTGTAGACACCGATACCACCATTACTACTACCAACAAACCCAAAGTTACCACACTGACTTATGGTGATTGCCTTGACAATTCCCTCATCAATGGTATTGAGTTTGTATTTACCGATCTTCTTGTTCTTGGAGTTCCAAGTTCTTGCAAAAGTTTCATCTTGATGTGCAGTGAGAACGTTATCCCATTCTCCCTCTCTACTATTCTCTTGAACGATGGAGATGATCGGTGGGAACTTTTGTTTATATTTACCCGAAGCACCAGCTTGCAACTTACCATTCTTCAGTTTACCTTCTTTTTGAGACATTTCTTGCGACTGTGCATCCTTACGGAGGGAAAATAACCAGAAGGTTCGATCTAGCGATCCAGATGCAATAAAGTGTGCGGTTTCATCCGTGAAAAGAATAGAGCTTGGTGGAGCAGAGTGACCACCACGGGATCTAAGATGTCTAGGAGGAGTAACGACGGATGAGTTTGTCTCCGATAGAACTGGATCAAAGACAAACTCCTTCAAAGAGTTGTCACCACCGGTTGTGACGAGAATCGGATTACCGTTCAAGAATTGAACTTTAGAGACACCACCAAATTCTTCCTTATGCACATTTGACAAAATGTGCACTCTGGAATTTTTATTCAAATCATAGAAGAAGAGGTCACCACTTCTCAATGAACAGACGATATGAGGGTTACCATCGGTTCTGAAGGACAACGCAGTGACCATGGAGTTCGAACCGGTATTGACGGTCTTCAAAGTCTTGGCTTTCTTAATGTTGAATATCTTGAACTTACCTTCTGCGGTACCGATAGCTAAAAAGTCAACTACTGGAGCTGGTGCGATAGTGGTGATAGATTCTGCAAATTCATCGGTAGTGTAGACATTCTTACCCGTCTTAACGTTGTAGACCATCAAGTGCTTAGAGGTGGCCACAACAATCTTGTTCATGTGTGTTGGCATGTGAATCATGTCAACAATATTTCCATAGAGAGAGTTAATCTCAAAGGAGGTGTAGAAGATAGTTGGGAATTTATCAGACTTCTCCTTGTTTTCGTAGACAAAAACCTTGTCATCGGTACAAGCAATGAGATATGCATTGAAAACAATCATCTTATTGATTCTAAAGTTTGGATCATTCTTCTCATTTGGTACCTCGATCTCAAAAACTAGAGCACCTCTCTTGAAGACACCGATTTTATTACCGTATGCACAATAAACATAATGAGAACGTGCAATGACGCAAGAGATCGGGTCTGGAGTCTGCTTGGTGGACACAAAAAGCAAGTGTAAAGTGGAAGCATCGTATATTTGAAAAGATCTGCCCACAATGGTGACAATGTAGAAGGTAGCACCTAGAGTACCAATCGCAAAAGGAATGTTATTGGAAACATGACCTATGGTACGGAACGGGCTGAAGATCTTGGATTTGCGCACCTGCTGTGACTGCTCAAGCGCTTCCTTTTTCTGTCTCTTGTTATCCAGCACACTCATTGGTCTTTATGTGCTTTCTTGCTGTGTTATATGCACCAGAATCGCTGTTGCAAAGCGGTTTTGTTGCACTTTCAGTAGTGGTCGGCCGGTGAAAAAAAAAATTGTGGAAAATTCATGATCCCGTTTTTCCCTCTGTTTTCAAATCTTTACATTCCCTCGGCTAACTTGCCGCATTAGGTGCTCGGGCCTCGAGCCGCTAATTGAGGAAAGCAGCTGGCTGTCACACGATCAATCAGCATAATAAGGCTTCCACGTGGGGAGGGAAGGGACTCTTCGTTGCGGAGACACAACAAAACTGAGCAGAGAGAGCTGCCAAAAGAACCAATACTCTCTCATCCTTTACTACAATGGCATCGGCAGAGAAGCAGTACGACGACAGTTACAGTTCCAGCGAGCGCATCAAGCCCACGAGAGCGCTATCGAACCTCAGCAACATGTCCATTGACTCTGCAGCGCTAGACGAAGATTACGACGATCTCCTTGAAGAACAGGAGATGTACGACGCAGATCCAGATCCTCTCACTCAAGAGTCACTCGACCATCACAAGCGTGCACTGGCATCAATTGCGCCCATTTTAGAGGACTTTGTGCCTGTGTTGAGCAAATCAGAGATTGTGTCACCCTCTCAGGATGCGTTATCACGCACAGTGTCAAATGTGAGTGCGTTAAGCATAAATCATCATCCCTCACAAGTCTCTATGTCGGGCAGCGGTGATGATGATAGGAAGAGAAGTTCCGTCGATGATAAGGAGGCGTCTAAATCGACGCTTACGTTATCAAACAAGGGTTCTTCAGCCTCTGCCGGTACCTGCATCGGTACTAGTGAGAGTTCGAAAGCTAGGAGGAATTCTCACTACCACGATTTACTTGACGGCAAGAACAGCGCTGCTGGTTCTCCGACAGGCAAGGCGCCTATGCTAGAATCCAAGAGTGGTGCAGATACCATCACTGCCAATATTTCGACGCTCAAACTCTCTCAGAATGGGTCCCCTACGACGAGCAAAAATGCAAGTCATCAAAATTCATCAAACTCTCTTTCAAAAGCCGTGAAGGATGATAGTGGATCGATATCACCACGCCCAATATCATCTTCTGAAAGCTTCAATTCAAGCCTGAAGTCCAGATCTCTGTCTACTTCTTCAATCGGTGAACAATATTCAGGTCCAAAACTTCCAAGGATTGGTACAATAGGTGTCTGTGCAATGGATAATAAAGTTCTTTCCAAGCCATGCAGACAGATTTTGCAAAGACTCATTGCGCAAGATGAGTTCGACACTGTCATTTTTGGTGACAAGGTCATTCTAGACGAAGCTGTTGAGAATTGGCCTACTTGTGACTTCCTCATTTGTTTCTTCTCCACGGGTTTTCCTCTCGAGAAGGCTATCGCATATGAGAAATTGAGAAAACCATACTGTCTCAATGACTTGGTCATGCAAAGGGCATTATGGGATAGAAGATTATGTCTAGAAATTCTCAAAGCCGCAGGCGTTCCAACCCCATTCAGACTTGTCATCTCCAGAGATGGTGGTCCACATGTTGATGATGGACTGAGAGTAAAACTAGAAGCAATAGGTATCAATTGTGATGAAGTGGATGAGCCTGCATGGGAAATGCTTGATTACGACACTTTGCAAGTAAATGGACAGATCATTAAGAAACCATTTGTTGAGAAACCCGTCGACGGTGAAGATCATAACGTTAACATATACTACTCCAAGAAGAACGGCGGTGGTGGTAGAAGGTTGTTCAGAAAGATTGGTAACAAATCTAGTGAATTTGACCCTAACCTAAATGAGATCAGAACCAACGGATCATACATTTATGAGGAGTTCATTGATACTGACAACTTTGAAGACGTCAAGGCCTACACTGTTGGTGAAGAATACTGCCATGCAGAAACGAGAAAATCACCTGTGGTCGATGGTATTGTCAGAAGAAATACACAAGGTAAGGAAGTGAGGTATCCAACTGAATTGTCTAAGGATGAGGTGGAGATTGCGCAAAAAGTGTGCAAGTATTTCCAGCAAACAATTTGCGGCTTTGATTTACTCAGAACTAACGGGAAGAGTTATGTCATTGATGTGAACGGGTTCTCTTTTGTCAAGGACAACAAGGACTATTACGATACATGTGCTCGCATTTTAAGAAGCAAATTTCTTGCTGCAAAAACACTCAGAACCAATGAGAAGATTCCATTACCTGTTCACGAAAAGAAGCAAAAGTGGATATTCAAGGGGTTTGTGTCTGTCATTAGACATGCTGACAGAACTCCAAAACAGAAGTTCAAGTATTCTTTTAGGTCACCTATTTTCATATCTCTTTTGAAGGGTTACAAGGAGGAGATTATCATCAGAGAAGTGAGAGATTTGAATGTTGTATTGCAAACTATCAAAGTTGCCATTGAAAGGAAACTTGAGAATGAGAAGAAGCTCAAGCAATTGGAGAATGCACTCGAACGCAAGATGAATTTCCCAGGTACGAAGATACAACTCAAACCTTCTCTCAATAAAGAGACGGAAGAGATTGAGAAAGTTCAACTCATTCTCAAATGGGGTGGTGAACCGACCCATTCAGCAAGATACCAAGCTACCGACGTTGGTGAACAATTCCGTCAGGACATTCAACTACTTAACAAGGCTGCACTGGATGATGTGAGAGTTTATACATCATCTGAAAGAAGAGTAGTTGCGAGCGCGCAGTTGTTTTCCAAATCATTCCTATGTGAGGACGAATTGCCTGACGATTTCCTCAAAGTACGGAAGGACTTACTAGATGACTCCAATGCAGCTAAGGATTTGATGGATCAAGTTAAGAAGAAATTGAAGCCATTATTGAGACAGGGTAAGGAAGCACCACCACAATTTGCATGGCCACCTAAAATGCCAGAACCATTCATTGTCATCAAGAGGGTTGTTGAATTGATGAACTATCACCATAAGATCATGGATGAGAATTTTAAGACACAAGATGTTGATAGTTTCCAAACGCACTGGTGTTGTCATGAAGATTCATACTTGTTTAAGGAAAGATGGGACAAGTTGTTCCAAGAATTTGTCACAGTGGAGAAGGTCCATCCATCTAAAATCAGTGAATTGTATGACACGATGAAATATGATGCTTTACATAACCGTGAATTCCTTCAGAACATTTTTGTGAGACACATCAGCAAGACGGATGCGGAGGCGGAGTCTGAGGATGAGAGAGCATTTGTGGCAGAACTATCTGGATCTCTTGTCAATCAGTATCCTATTAACATTCTTGCAATGAACGATTTTAAGGTTAATGAGTCCTCATTAGATGCTACATCATCTTCATCTGCAGAGGCCACCACAAATCCTGCTGGTTCCATTGGTTGGGTGCTATCCTCTTCATACAGTTCTAAGATCAAATCGCAAGATCAGAGAAAGAATTCACCATTTGACGATCCAAAGTATAACTTGTTACGTGAGCTGTACAGTCTTGCCAAAGTGTTATTCGATTTCATCTGTCCACAAGAGTATGGTATCGAAGACAATGAAAAATTGGACATTGGTCTTTTGACATCATTACCATTAGCTAAACAGATTCTGAGCGATATCACAGAGATCAAGGAGACGGACAAGGCAGGTACAAGAGTTTATTTCACCAAGGAATCACATATCTACACGTTATTGAATGTTCTCTATGAATCGAGTGTGCCAATGAAGATTGCCCGTAATGCATTACCGGAACTCGATTATCTTTCGCAGATTGTCTTTGAATTGTACGAGAGTGAAGGTTTGAAAGGTAACAAGAAGCATTCCATTAGACTTTCGTTAAGTCCAGGTTGTCATACGCAGGATCCTCTCGATGTGGAGTTGGATGAGAAACACTACATCTCATGCATTCGAAGAATCAATTTGACGAGACATTTGGATATGGACTTGGTTCAACAGAAGCTGAAGAGTAGGTTCACGAGAGTGTCGCTACCTAAGAGATTTACCCCTGTTAACATTTCCAGTCCTCTAGCAGAGGGGAAGCCATAGTTATGAGGTGTGAAGTTGCTTATATCGTGTATAGTAACACTCGTGTATTCTCTCAATCGTAGATAGTATATCACCATATCAAGTAAGCATAGTATAGTAATGAAGACGAAGGGAATGAAGAAGGCTCATCTGATCTTTACTTACAGAAGAGGAAAAGGCTCATCAATAAATCCATTGATAGTGAGACAAGGATCACCACCAAACACCAACTGGTTCTACGCTCTACTCTCTACTCTACAAGATACGATGTACACCTAATAACCATCCGAGCTGACGGTCTCGTAAAATTATCCGTCATCCAGAAACAAAAAGTTAGGCGATGTAAGCCAACACCAACGCAAGCAACTCCGGAAAGAAGTCGCTACATTGAAGTCAGGCAAACGGTTCAATATCCCCATGCTCCGTTAATGCTACGAGCCCTGGATGGGAACACGAGCACTGCAGCCCTCTGGCTGCGTCATGGGGATGCGTACGGCCACGGAAAGTGACCGAACTAAAGGGGGGGAAAGTCGTTTGAATAGCTATAAATGAGGTGATGATGTAGTGGAATGTTCAATCAATAAAAGGGGGTTGAGGTGTTTGTTGGAAATGATGGTGTCATACAATGGATGCGAGAGAATCGAACAAGACGCTGATGGACTCGCCAAAATGGTCTCTTCTGATACACTCTGCAAAGATCTTAGACACGTCAATGACGGTCAATTTCTTGCATTTCTTCATTGCCTCCTCTGAGATTGGATATGTGTTGGTGACAATTATACCATCGATGTAAGGACAAGCGTTAAGACGCTCGAGACAATCATTGCTGAAGGTTCCGTGAGTGGCGACAATGTAACAAGAGTTAGCCCCACAATTCATGCGCAAGTGTTCTGCTGCTGCAACAAAGGAGGTGTGTTTGTCGATCATGTCGTCAACGATGATAGCCGGACGGTTTTGAACGTTACCAACAAGGGTGATGAGTTTCTCTTCTGCAATGAACTCAGGTTCATCTTCGTCATCGGAGTTGTCATTCTCAAAATTAAGTTGAGATTCCTTATGTTGTGGAGGCATTGGCCTGGAAGATGGGGTAGCGGATGAGGATGTCGATGCGGATGCAACGTCATCTAAGACGTGACCCTTGACGATTCTGGCAGTTTGAATTTCTGTGGAATCGATATTATCATCTGCAGTTGCTGAAGACAATGAAGTTGCGGCATCCGATCTATTCAGCGTAGTACTTGTGCTATTATTATGTCTCATGAGGCCGGTATAGTCATCTGCTGTTCTTCTTCTATCAGTGTGGATCATGGCAAAGTTAATCTTCAACTTATCAGCAAGAGCGGTGACACGTTTCGTTCCACCGGGGTTCTTGGAGACAACGACTGCATCCTTGTAGTTTTTGATATTATCCTTGATCCATTTAGCCAACGTTGGACCGGCATACAAATTATCCACTGGTTTAGAGAAGAATCCTTGCATTTGAGATGCGTGTAAATCCATGGAAACGACATGATCCGCACCAGCCATAACCAAGAGATTAGCCAACATTCTAGCTGTGATTGCACCTCTATGTTTCTTCATCTTGGATTGTTTGGAGTAAGGGAATTGTGGAATCACTGCAGTAATCTTCGCCGCAGAACCACCCTTGCATGCCGATATGAGAATGAGTAATTCCATAATGTGATCGTTCACATCTGGTGAACCACTCTGAATGATATAAACATCCTCATCTCTGACTGAGACGCCAATCTGCACCGAAGTTTCACCATTGGCGAACTTCTTGAGGGTTGCAGGGGCGGGTTCAATGCCTAAGTTTTCACAGACGCTCTTACCGAGCTGTGGGTGGGAACTACCGACGAAGACCTTGCACTTTCTCATGGTTGTTGTTGCGAAACTGCTGTTGCTGTTGCTGTCATTCGTGGCGAGGCAGACATAGTAGCTGCAGCAGAACCAGAAGCAGAGACTTCATAAAGCACTCTCCGGGGTGTGCGGTGCTGTGGGGAGGCCATGAATTTTCTGCGAGAGCTGCAGCCGGGCGGCCGCCTTAAAAGCTTTTTTTTTTTCGCTGCCCGGGGCTGAGAGGGGCCACCCGTGCACCGGCAGTGGCCACATTGCCATTGCCATTTCCTGTTTTTTGCTCTGGGTTTTCTTTCGATAAGGGTTTCTTTATTTGTTTTCTGTTTTTTCTTTTGTCCTTTGGCTTTTTCTCTTGTCTTTTGTTCCTCTTCTATGTGAATGGGTGTGGCACGTACGTAGGTGGTGCATAAACTCACGGCAACAGCAACGGCAACTGCAACGGCAACTGCAACGGCACATCACTACACATACCATGCACCAGTTCTCGCATACCACGGCCGAACGGCGTGCATCAGCGTCCGTACCCGTCGGCTCCCTAGGTAGAGCAGGCCTCTTTGTCCCGCAGGATTTCATCAAGTACAACAGAACGCAGATCGGATCCGTGTTGCAATCCATGGATAGTGACAACGAACATGATGACAACAGTGATAGCGATAATGACAGGGACAATTACAATGACAATGAAAGTTACCACAGCAATAGGGGAGCTGAGTCGGAATTTGCGCGTCGGGCAGATAGACTCACCGGTGAATCTGAACTGATATCAGAGGAAGCAAGCTTACTCAAGGCTAACCGCATACCCATTCGTCACTCCTCATCTTGTTCAGTGGCTTATGGTGCCATTGATGGAGAGGGGAACGCAACTACTGGCTACCTTGCCTCTGGTGATACTAACACTCACGCTGAACTTGACTCTGAAACTTGTGCAAACGTTGACGTTGACGTCGATGCCGTCAGAGAATCATGGGACGAGGCTGTAAAGGATGGTAAAATCAGCACAACCATTTCATTTGAAATGAAATCGGTAACAAAATCAGCTTTACCCCTCATTATCACATTCCTTCTTCAAAATTCATTATCTGTATGCTCTATCTTTGCAGTGGGTCATATCTCTTCGGAGGCATTAGCCGGAATCACTCTAGGTGCTATGACTTCTAATATAACAGCCATTGCCGCAATTGCAGGTCTTGCATCATCCCTCGACACTTTCCTCCCACAAGCTTATGGTGCCAAGAAGTATCATTTAGTGGGTATCATCTTTCAAAGGTGTGCAGTGCTCATCTTCACAATCATGTTCTTTGTCTGTATCTCTTGGTGGTTATGGGCAGAGACGGTCTTGACTAAATTCCTCCCTGATAAACAATCAGCCATTTATGCAGCGCAATACCTCAAAGTGACTTCATTTGGTATCCCCGGTTACATTCTTTTCGAAACTGGAAAACGTTTCTTACAGAGTCAAGGTATATTCGATGCTTCTACCTACGTCTTATTTGTTTGTGCTCCACTTAACGCTTTGATGAACTACTGTTTCGTTTGGGTATTCAACTTTGGATACATTGGTGCACCAATTGCCGTCTCTATTAATTACACATTGATGGCATTGGGCTTATACTTGTATACTACACGAACAAAGAATAGGGCAAACCCAATGAAATGTTGGACCAAATTTGATATCAAGAGAGTGACACGCAATTGGGGTGAATTGATTACCCTATCTATTCCAAACTTGATTATGATCATGTCTGAATTCTTATCATTTGAACTATTGACTTTATTAGCTTCTTATATGGGTACTAAACAACTAGCGGCTCAATCCATTCTCGCTACAATGGCATCACTCAACTACCAAATCCCTTATGGTGTCTCCATTGCCCTGTCTACTAGAATCGCTAATTTCTTAGGCGCACAACTGCCTCGATCGGCATTCACCACTTGCAAGACTCTATTCATCTTCACATTGGGCATTGCCCTATTTAACTGCTCTTTCCTCTTCTTTGGTAAGGATGTCATAATCAATTGGTTTACCAATGATTTAGAAGTCGTTGCCTACGCCCGCGATGCATTCCCAATACTTGCATTAATGCAAGTCTTTGATGCCCTAAATTCAATTTCGGCAGGATGTCTCCGTGGTCAAGGTCTACAACGTATTGGTGGTTACGTTAATCTATTCTCTTACTACATTGTCGGATTACCACTTGCGGCATATTTGGGATTTTGCATCCCTAATAAAGAATCTCCCATGGGACTCACGGGATTGTGGTTCGGATCCAGTTTCGCATTGATCATCATAGGTGCCGTGCAGAGTTATTGTTCCTTGCACGCCGATTTTGACCAACTCGTTGAGGACGCTATCAGAAGAAGCAATTCCGACTAATATTCGTGTCATCTGTACTATTTCTATCTATATCTATATGTAGCATATCTATCACATTAATTAATCACCCACCTACGTATGTGCCACACCTAACGGAGTCTTCTCCAACTCTTCATTCACCTTCTCCTTGTTGTCCACCAATTCCTTCAACACACTCTCTCGGGAGTTCAACAAATCCAACAACCCGCGCACAAAGCTACTCGCTTCTCTCTGTGCATGCTTTACCGACGTTGGCACAAACCCACCATGAATAAGTTTCACCGGATCCAGCACCACGAGCGAATCATCATCATCAACAGCAGCAATAGCAGTAGTAGTAGTATTAGTATCAGTAGTAGTGGTTTTGCGCTTCCTGCTATTTTCCACTTCTTTCTTATCCTTCTTCACGGTAATCGTACTCCTCACATCCAATTCAAATCCACCATCTTCAACTACACGAACGCATAAAACAGGTAATCGAAGTCTATTCTGTAATGCAACTTTAATTTCATCACGTTGCGTTGGTGTGAAACTCAATAAAGATTTCGTCATAGATAGTTGTAAATCACTGAATTGGTGACATGTAGAATCGATACGTTGAAAGTATGCATCGTATGTATCTGCTGTAGAAACGGAAGTGGTGTCTATGTCGTTAGGGTTAGTCATCGGTTGTATGGTCCAGTCTGTCGTACTTAGATACAGGACCGTGTGGTTGTATAACATTGTTGCTGCATGCAATTTCGAGAGAGCTGAATGTCTAACCGCCGTTGTGAATTAAGAAATTCATGTGGGGCTCAGCGCTCAGCGCTCAGATTGCTCAGTGGCATTTCTTTACATTACACCACACACCACACTACGTTACGATTTCAGTTTTTGCAGCTTTCAACTACTAAAAGTATTTGCTATACACCAACAACGTCGTCACTGGCCTGCAGTGATAGCGTATCGTCCAGGTTTACCTCAATATCTTTAAAGAAATCCACGTCGCAGACGCGTGATGACGATGACGAAGACGATGACGATAAGCCGCGAGATGGCACTGATGAGGCCAAGTTGAACGTCGTATCTATAATGGAACCATCTGAGGGCTCTCCGAATCCCTCAAATTCTTTCTCTAAGAGTTTATGCGCTTCTTCTTCTTCTTCTTCCTCTTCCTCTTCTTGGATGTCATTCAGAGTGGGTATGCTCTTGAAAGACGAAAGCTTTGGTATCGATATGGATTTGTGCAAAGATTTCTGGGTATTATCCAGTAAATCCATTAGTAACTGTTGTTCCAAAGCTTCATCCTCAAGTAGTTGAATCACTGAATCTCTGCATCTCGCGTTCATTTTCTGCATCTTCACATCATCTATAACGATATCGTTACCAACGAGATCATTTTCGTCGTCTTGTTGAGCAATATTCTCAGTTACGCATTGTAACGTATCTGTGAATGTGAATTTCATAATTTTCTGACAGAGCTCTTCTTCATCATCGTAATCATCCTCGGAATCTGAAGCAATGAGTATATCATCCAGTTCTTTCTGACGTTGGTATATAGCTGTGAGCATTTCCACTGGCTCGATAATGGATTTGGGTGGCAATGGTGCAGAGGGGATCTGTGAGAATCGATCATCCTCTAAATCACTGATAACACCACCATCTTCGCTATCAATATCATTCTCGTTGATATCATCATAGGCATTTGAGTTTTGTTGTGGCATTATTAACGATAGTTTATTGAGCATACCTGATGCGGATGCGAGATCTGAGCGTATACTCGTTGATGCTGTGAACGTGGACGTATTAGAGAACTGGGAACCTATAGCTATTGTGGTAGAGGCAATACTATTTCTCTTGCTCTGTGGAGAAGTTATGTGAGAGTTTGAATGCCAAAGTGGTGTTGGAGAGGTTCTATACGATGATATTGCTTTGAGATTGGCCTTCTGTACAGGATCTAAAGATACTAGCTGTTCTGCTGCATTATTGTAAGAGTTTGACACTACGCTTGACAGAGGTGTTACCATTGGTTGATGTTGGTCTTGTACGTCTTCCACTAGCAGGGAAGTATGACGACTATGAGATCGATGTTGTGGAATATATTCATCAAGAGTGTGTGCTGGGACGTTATCAAAGGCAGACTCAAGGTCAAAGGAGAAGGAAGAATCCAAATGAGAGACGTGTGATACTGACAATGGGTATGAGATCTGCAATTTGGACTGCTTCGTTGATGAAACTGGTACTTCTTCAAAACGCTGTCTGAACTTGAGCAACTTTGCATGGATCTTGCTGGTAGTGAGTGTCTTAGATGTTGTGGATCTGGAACCTGAAGTTGACGTTGACGCTGCAGTTATCTTTGTGTTTCTTGCTGGTTTGTCCAGCCACAGGGATGCTGATTGAGATTCTGAAAAGATCATTATTGGTAGGTGAGTTCGTTTTTGAAATACGCAACTATAGTAACCAGTAACGTGTACCGTATAGCAAGTAGTTCTTGGCGTGTAGCTTGTTACTTGTAGTTTGTAGCTTGATCTGTGGAAGACCAGTACGTTTTGTGCAAAGGAAGTTTAATGGGCCCACCTCCTGCTAAGAGCTCGTTGAACGTGCGGTGTCCCGCTCTAAACGGCTGCAGACCGCGCAAACCCGCTCTAGAGCTAGTCGTTTAATGCCCCTTTCAGGGGTAACTACCCCCTTTTAACTTTTTAATTCCGACTATAATGGGCTAGAGACTCAAGAATTAGCACTAGAGAGATCACGGGACGCGATCGACGCGGCGACGCGCGACGCGTAAAACGGGGAAACTGGATATGATCGTTCAGCACTTTGAATAACACCGAAGGGGTCGTACTTCGTTTATGTATTATCCTTCCTCTATTAAGAGCGTTCGTGGGAACGTAATATATATATATATAAATTGGTAAGTAAGTAGATTAGTTAAATAGCCAATACAAAGATATAATGATAAGTAAGAAGCAAGTAATGTTGTTGAAACAACATGAAGTAGGCTCTGTAGAATGAGCCTTAAGAGGGTTAATAAAAGGGCAATTATTAACTTCCTAATTGGGAATATTTAGCGAAAGCTAAACTCTGAGAATACCACAATACACCTCTCCCTGGAAAATTTATTCATCGGTATGTTCGGGTGAATGAAATGTGTTTATGAAAGTTTTTCGTTGATGGTCACCAAAAACTTGAGTGAAATCACCGATTGAACGAAATGGTGAACCATAGTATTGAAAGCAGGGTCTCAAATGTGATAAATTATAGGTAAATGGCAACAATCTATCATGTAAGTCTCTCAATTTGTAGGTATTTTTATCTAATATCTTCGCAACAGTAAAAGGACCGTCATAGTTGGGATCTGTCTTTAACCGTTTGTTAAACTTCTTTGCAAAAACAAATTCACCTAGCGTATATGCATTGTGGTTGAAACGTGGATCATTTAATAATTTGAGGTTCTTTCTAGCCACATTCTTCTTGTCTGAAATTTCTTCTCTGTGTTGATCTAAAGTCTCAAGTTGAATCATACGTAGAATAATAGCATCAGTTTCATAAACATTGAAAGGGTTTGATCTGTAAACTTCCTTTATCAACTTCTCAACAGCTTTACAGTCAATGCTTTTGTTTGTTGTTAAACCAAAAAATAGTTTCGCAGGTGACGTATCAAAAATTGTGGTTGTATTATTGTAAGTGGCGATCACTTGGAATATAAATAGCGGCCATTTGTTGAAACTGGGATCTAGTGGCTTCATGATCTTCTTCAATATACCATTAACACGTTCAACTCGACTATTGGATTGAGGGTAGTATTTGCTTACATACTGCCAGTTCAATTTGAATTCCTTAACAAACTCCTTTATTTCTCTCGACATGAAATTTTGTGCGTTATCTGACACCATGCCAGTAATAATCGGAAAGTATGTCAACAAGTGTAATAAGAACTTCTTTACGGTACTCGATGACATGTTTGTAGTAGGCAAAGCCACACAATAACCTGTAACATATTCAACTGCAACAATGATGTATCTTGTAGTTTCAGTGCCATTCTCAGTTACCGTGACAGCATTCAAAGGTCCAACAAAATCTATATGCCAAATTTCACCTAGATTTGGGGTTTTATAGGCTTGATATGGAGCGGGCAATTCATTAAAAGATGTAAACATATCGCAATTTGAGCACAGCTTAACAGTGTCTCTTGCAATAACAACTCTTTGAGGGTGAAACCATCCATGTTCAGCTAATAAATCTAGTAACACAATGGGCGATCCATGGTATTTGTTATGCATTTCTTTAAAATATTCTTGACATTCATCAAATGTGACAATTTGAAATAATTGGTTTTCCAATTTGAAATACAACATATCGTCAATAACAACAAAATCTTTTCTAATATCTTCAATGTGTTGTGGTAGATCCTCATCAGTCTTGTTTAACAGATTCTTTTTTAACTTCTCCAGATCATCATCAGTAATGTCATTCATTATTGGAAACGTAGTTTGAATAGCTTTGAAATCAATATCAATAATGTTGGGTCTGAAATCATTAGTCGATAAAACTGGTTGTTTCTGGACATAGAAACGACTTAAAAGTCTGCATGATTCTTTGTACCGGGAATATACTTGATAGTCAAAGGAAACGTGGACAAAGTTTCAATAAACCTTAACATTCTCGTGTTTAGCATAGATGTCTTCCTTGAAAAACTAACAAGCGCTTGATGATCGGTTAAAACTGTAATCTTTGAAGATAATAACAAATAGTTATGATTCAATGCCAATAAAATACCTAGTAGCTCTCTTTCTAACGTTGAATAGCGTTGCTGAGTTGAATTAAAACCTTTTGAAAAAAACGTAATTGGAACTAATTTCTCTGGGTTCTTCGAGAACTTCTGTAAGATCATTCCGCCAACGCCTAAATCAGACGCATCAGTCATGATAAATATCTCCTCTTTTGGATCAAAAAGTTGTAGACCAACAGTAGCTTTAATGGCTTCCTTAATCTTCTTGAAATTTTCTTGAAGTAAAGTACTTGCAACTGGCGAGTTTTCTGGTAGGTTGCCTTTCTTTGCAATAAATGCATGATGAGTATACATCGGTTTCAATAAAAGGGCACCGTTTGGAATAAAACAGTTCAAATAATTGACAAAACCAATAAAACTATACCATTCCTTCGCATTCTTGGGTAATAACCATTTATCAATTGCCTCTGTCTTCTTTTCTGACGGATATCTCCTACCGTTCTTGATAACATAACCCAAAAACTCAATTGAATGTTGAAATAACTTCACCTTTTTGACTGTCAACCTTAAACCATACTTCTCCAATAGTTTGAAAACCTTCTCAAGTAGAGCTCGATGATGTTCTTCATCAATTGAAGCAATAATAATATCATCTAGATAGCATTGAACAAAATCAAAGTTTGGGTCAAATTCTAGCTCTTCGAAAATGTAACGCATAAACCTTGTAAAAACTGCTGGGGCCGAAGCGAGTCCAAATGGTAATTTCAAAAATTCATAATTACCATACGAAGTAGTAATTCCTATGCTACAACCTTCTTCATCCAATGGAACATTGTAATAAGCACTTTTCAAATCCAATGAACTAAAGATCTTGTAGGGAAATAACTTCTGTATTAACAACTGCACAGGTGGTATAGTATCAGGTTGATAAACCAACGATTTATTTATGGCTCTGAAATCTGTAACCACTCTCGTTTTACCACTTTGTTGCACAATTGGAAAAATCGGTGCTAGTGCAATTAGTTTGGAGTTGTCATTGATAGGTTTCAAAACCTTGTTCTTCAAAGCATCATCTAAAAATTCTCTAATTTGTTTATCTTGAATTGTGTTTGAATAAAAAGGGCGTGAAGTCTGGAAATCAAAATTCTCAAGATGTACCTTGTATGTAAAATCATGTATAGGAATGCTCTTCACATCAGACGCAAATATATCTGGAAACTTCTTAATATACTTCTGTAATTTGTCATCTTCAACAACTCTATGTTTGTAATATTTAATATTATCGTCTTTAACGCTGATTTCTTTTCCTTCAACAGTTAAGTATTGATTATCTTCATCAAGATCTAGCCTGTATCTTAATTTATGTAGCAACGGTTTCCCAAAAATTATACGCTTATCATCGTAGTTAGTTGGTAAAATAATGAAATCTTCTGTGATAGCTATATCTTTGGTAATTTGTATTCTAACTCTAGCAAATTGTGTGCAACGCTGTGACTGTCCGAAAGCAGCTGTCACTTTGAAAATTTTCTTTGTTTCGGAAATGTATAGTATGTCAATAAAAGTTGGTAAATCATCTAAGAGGGCAGAGTAAATAAGATTCTCTGTTGCTCCAGAATCAAAAAGAATTACCTTTCCTATTGATAATCTGTTGTTCAGACTCGGAGTGCCTCGCCTCAGTTTGGGCGTTTCTGAACTCAGCTAATTCTGCCGCAATGTCATGTTCGTGATCCTCCAATTCACGATAATCTGATACAACATTTTCATCTTCACTTTCATCTTCTCCTTCAACATTTCCTTTGTAGTCTAGGGTTGGACAACTATCATATAGCTCAATCATATCTTCTTCTCCATCCTCAAATCTATATTCTAGAGCTCTGAAGCGAGCATGATGCTCAACGCTTGGGCTAGTATGCTTCTTTCTCTCCTTGAATTGAGTAAACAAACGCTTACATGATTGGCAATGGCATTCCCGACACCAGTATTTTGCACTTCTCTTAACTTTCGAGTAAGAATGACCATTCGCCTTTTTATCTCTTCCAGTTCTGTGATCGTTTGCAAACTTAGAATACCTAAGCGAATCCTTGTTCTTGATTGCGTTAAATCTCACAAGTGCACTATCCTCAACTTCATCAGATTTGGTTTTGCGCGGATTGACATAAACAAATGGAATTTCGTCAAGGGAAGAAGTTACGAATTTCTCAATTTCTTCCATAGTTTTGAAATTATCCATGAGATTGGCAATAGGATATAGATTGGATGCTAAAAGACTATCTCTCAAAGACTGTGTCATCGTAGCAACCGCACTAGTGACAAATGGATAATGTCTAGCAAGATCGATCCATGACTTAAAGAAATATTGCATATTCTTTTTATCTGAATCAAAATTGGAAATCTTCTCCTCAGCCGCAATTGCATATTGGACAAAATTAATACGCAATAATCTGATAAGAAAATCATCCCATTGATCGATATCGTCATACACATAACGTTCAGCCAATGAGTGCGTTTTCACCAAAGTTAACCATTTAGCTGGAGGTATTCCATTGTTTGCCAATTGATACTGAATTTTCTCCAACTTTTCCAATGCTTGTTCAGGTGAAGTTCCTTTTGCAATAAAGCATGAAGGTTGCGCTAACGACTTCGCTGCTGTGTCGTAATCAGCTCTATTTCTGGATCCTTTTGCAAACTCTTCTTTGACATCGTCAAAAAGTAAAACCTGAGGTAAGTAGATCTTAATCTTATCCAATGTTTTGCTTCTATCATCCACAATACGATTGGTGATACCCCGTTTTAAAGCGTCTTGCTCTAAACTCAACTTCTCCAATGATAATTTTAATTGCTTCACTTCGTTAATGACTTCAGATTGCTTATTGATCTCCTCATTCACAGCTTCAATTGTTTGTGCTTCAAACTTTGACAATTCTTCTTGAGTACCATGAGCCACTTCTAACTCAGCTCTCAGTTGTTCTTCCAAATACCGTACACCATTTGTTATCATCAAAATTTTTTGATCAATTTCAGCCTTCTTCTCTTCACTTAATTCAGAACCTCTTTCAACGATACTCCTGACTTCAGTATGGAGTGCATCACATGAATCTTTATATGCCTTTTGGTCCATTGTCATGTCCTTCTCAACTTTCTCAAGCTTTTCTAATCTCTCGAGCAAATTTAAAATGGCATCATTGTTGGATACGGCATAATCACTACTTTCATCAGCACCAGACTGAATCTCCTTAAACTTCTTTTTAGTTTCTTCTTGTATCAATCTTATTTGTGCTTCCATTCTTTTCATCGAATCCTTCTGAGTAGCCTCTAGTCTTGCCTCCATTCTTTTTATTGAATCCTCATGAGTTTTTGAAAACTCCTTAAACCAAGGTGGAATGTCATATGGGTTGTCCTTTGACATTGTTTTCGATGAGATAATATCAACGTTTTCACAAAAAAACCTGATTAATTTTACCTCTCTTTTTCTAACCTTTTTCCACAACTTATTCTTATAACTCTTAGTACTTATTCCTGATTATCCTGAAATACTCTATTTCCTTAAAAATTTAAATTTTTATGATCGTTCAGCACTTTGAATAACACCGAAGGGGTCGTACTTCGTTTATGTATTATCCTTCCTCTATTAAGAGCGTTCGTGGGAACGTAATATATATATATATAAATTGGTAAGTAAGTAGATTAGTTAAATAGCCAATACAAAGATATAATGATAAGTAAGAAGCAAGTAATGTTGTTGAAACAACATGAAGTAGGCTCTGTAGAATGAGCCTTAAGAGGGTTAATAAAAGGGCAATTATTAACTTCCTAATTGGGAATATTTAGCGAAAGCTAAACTCTGAGAATACCACATGGAGAAATAGCACTAGCTGTGGGGTTTAGTTTAGGTTTAGATTAAAAGTGGCGGCTTGGCAGTTAGCACAGCTCTAAGCTTTCATGTTCAATTAATGGCTTATGGCTTAAGGTTACTTCAGTCTACTCCGAATACAACTTGTGCACGGGACACTCGACAAACCCCCGTTTGCGGGCCCAGTCTTTGATGCACTGCGCATGGAAGCAGCACAGGCACTCTAGCCGGCCCACCTTCTGTCCGGCACACATGTCCTCTAGACATATCACGCACTCTCCCTCGTGACCGCCCGGTTGCACCCTTGAGAGTACCATTCGGTTACGTCGGCGAGCGCCAGAGCCACTTCCAACACCAGTACCAGCATTAATGGCGGCCTGAGACGTATCAGTGGGCGGCGATCCAAACTCCTGCGCTCGTAGACATCGTTCAACGTGTTCCTCTCGTCCCTCGCTCGGTGACATCGTGCTCATGCGCTCTCCGCAAACGGGACACACATCTTCATCATCCTCATAATCCACTTCTGCTATATCCCGATCTCTATGTCCGTCACTGGACCGTATATTCCTTGGTGCAGGCTTAGCGTCCGCATCATCGCTATCGTCAATGGTATTCTCATCAGTACACGTAATATCATTCGCCAGAAACTCTCGCAGTTCTTCCCTGCATTTCCCACAAGTTCGATACAGTTCTCCACGTCTAGCAAGTCGATTCCCATCCTGCCATACAGTGAATGATCCAGGTGGGTACTTGCACATCCACCAACAACAATTACCGCAGTAAATGAGCCCACAACGTCGACAATGGTGTCTTCTCGTGAACAAAGTGAACTTGACTCCACATTCCCCACATCTACCAGCACTGCTATCTTCTTGCCATG
This sequence comes from Pichia sp. P7020A, assembly GCA_025531525.1. Taxonomy (NCBI): domain Eukaryota; kingdom Fungi; phylum Ascomycota; class Pichiomycetes; order Pichiales; family Pichiaceae; genus Pichia; species Pichia sp. P7020A. The sequence continues at coordinate 54,755 of JAMYHI010000046.1, read as the reverse complement.
CTGGTTCGTTCAGCGCGGTAGTATCTTGCGCTAGTCCTATTGTCTCATCTCCTGTCGTTATCGGCGATGCTAAGGGTGGCGTAGCCGGTTGTGCGGGCGCATCCACTGTTGCTGCCCCAACCACTATTGCTGCTGCTGCAGCCACTGACCTCATATCGTCATTGCTCATGGTACTCTGCCCCGTAGACATAGTCCTATATCTTAAGTACAACATCCATCCATCAACACATGGAAAAGAAACATAACGGCAAAACATCCAGTGTAACAACGCAGAGATAAAAATACGTAATTGAACCCCAGTTCGCACATCGCTTTCAATTTGGTGCAAAATTTTGGATATCACAGGAAAGAAAGCGATAAGAACTGCACAATGCACAGCCTTGATCTTGTCCTGTACTGTGAACTGTGAACTTATATTAGTATCAGATTATGCTTCTAGGTAATGCTACGCCTAGCAGCCATGCAATCTATTTATTCATACATGGTATAAAAAGAATGAATTGCTATGAAACTTTTCCATTGCTTCTGTTGGGGTTAGAAGAAAGCGCTGGCCCTATGCAAATATCGGCTACGTAATGCAAAAACAGCGGCACCTAACAACAGCAGAGAACTACCACTGATGAAAAAAGTTAGCGTTGAACAGATAACCAAATCAGCCTCACCAGAGACACTCTTGATACAATTTTCCCCGAAATCTTTAGAATACAACATATTGAGGAACATATTCCCAAAAATGCTAGAACTCGAACAAAACCCCCATGATGTACCCAATATCTCAATACCGTAAATACTCGCCAAGATGGCAGGAAATAGAGTGAACACCGCAGAATTGAGTATTGAATTGAATATAACCACAAGGGCAAAGTTAACCTGTGGAACAGGTGTGCTTGAGAGATATAGGTGTGACATTCCACAAAGCAGCATGCAACAGGTGTAAATCGTCAACCTTGATATTTCAAATCGAGTGCAGAAAGTATCCGTGAAGAGCATGATGATGCATCGAGTCACTGTAGATGTAATGGATAACGTCTGTAAGCTCGAATCTAAATGTTTCGAGAGATTCAAGTTCGAGAGGATGGCATTCAGATTGGAGATGAAAAATTCAGTGCTTCCAATGGACATGAGACAACACAACAACAGCGGATACATCATCACATCTTTAAGAAATTTGTTCACTTTGGACTTATATGGTGTCACCCTAGAAGAAAGGGAAGGATTGGAATGTGCGCTCGCTGAGAGCATAGAGAGTTCGTCGTGTATATTAGCCAATGTCGTCTCTTCCTCGAGGTACCAATTATGATTGTGTGGAGAGCCGAGCAGAGAAGTTTGCGTGCTGTGCAAAACCGTTGCAGCACCAGTTAGTAAGGGGGAAGTCTCAAAATTGAGAAAGTCCTCGTGCAAGGAAGGTGTGGAGTCTTCTAAAGAGTATTCAAGGTTCTCTGTTAAGTCAGTTATCTTGCACGCCATGAAGGAGAGGAGTGTGGATATGATCAAAATTGACAAAAAGAACCAAAGCAGGTTTATGAAGTTATCTCTAACATCCACAATCTCATCACTTCTCGGTTGGAAGAACTTCCTTATTATTTGAATTTGTACATAAGAACTGAATGACACCATCATATTTGGTGTGCTTATGGATAAAGTGCGGTAGTATCTTCCAATTGATTTTGCTGAATTTATCAGACAACTGAATAAAAAGGACACGTGAGAACACCCAATCACAAAGAAGCACAAATACACGTAATTCTCATGTAGTCCATGCTTGACAATATAAATGATCGTTGTAAATCCGGAAACGTACCCGCATAATGAGATAATGGACAATATCCAAACCCCTTCCGCATCCGCAATATAACCACTCAACGGCGTAAAGATACTGAGTCCAAGCATTTGAGAAATGATTGTCTTGTTGATCACCGTCTGTGAATACCCCATCACCAGTTGCAACGGTTCGGCAAGAATAGAGAATAGTGTGAGGATACCGAGTGAGAGGCATGCGGATATGGAGAAAGTGAACGCAAGCGAGTACATGTAGAAGGCTCCATATTTTAGAAATGCTCTCTTAAACAACTTCTGTATAGGTGACATAGTTGGATAATGATTGGCCTTTGCCGTGGGATCAGTGGAGAAGAAACAATAAGGAAAGAATGAAACAGCGATGAGCAGGGGCCGGAATGTCTCTGTTTAAATTGTGTCAAGACAACTTCAGCTCGTTCGGTGAATGGTGTTGCGTCCGGTCCCTGCTCCTAAGACTCGGCGCACCGTTGTTGTTCTCATTGTCATTGTCGTTGTGTTCGTCGGCCCCTGTTTCCATTCTTCTGTGTCGCTTTGCTGCTTATCGCTTATCTGAAATTTGAACCCGGCACTCCGGTTTCGAAAATTGGAAAAGTGACTAACGGGATGAAATTTCCACAGCCCACAGCCCACAACCGTTTCTTTTCCGAGAAGACACCATTTGACTTCTTTCTCTACGTCTGCTAATTTGAGTTCCTGGACTGGATTTCTTGCTTCCAAACATCAAATAAGCATGGCGTATGGACGCAGAAGAAAAGGTGCAAATGACGGTGCAAACGGCGGCGACGATGGAGGCGTGAAGGGTCCGTCGTCCGCATTGACCTCGTTTTTGAGAGAACAGGGTATCAATGCGGAACAGATCAGGCTTCGTTACGAACGCACTTTGCGTGGAGATGAGGCCAATAATGACAATGCTGGTACGGAAGCTCCAGATATAGCTAACTCCACAGAAGAGCCAGAGTTGGATACTCCTGCAAATGAAAATGACTCCACCATTCCCCTAAATTTCGCCTTGGACTCCGATGAGGAGGAAATCGAGGAACATGACAATGTGAACGGTAGTGCTATCTCTGGTGACATTTCCGATGCAAAGAGAAGGAAAACAACACAAACAGGAGATGGGGGGTCTATATATTGTCTCGAATGTGACCAAAACTTCACAGTATCCGTCTACTCTAAGAAGGCGGAGAAATATGGACGCGTCGGGTACCTCTGTCCTTCTTGTACAAAGATCCAAGTTAGACGAGACAGACTCGCTAAAAAACACGAAATTGAAGCAAGAAAGAGAAGAAAGAAGATTGCCACAGCATTGTTGGACAAAAAACCATTCAAACTCCCATCCTTACAAGACTTCTGTATCAATATCATTACTGAAAATATAAATGACGTCGATCTACTAGGTGAAATTGGACACCACAACAAAATGAAAATCTGTCGAATTTTGGCCAAAAATAGATCATTGAACGACAAAACAATTTCTTTGTTTCTTGATAACGATACTACCGAATTGGAGTTTTGGGACTGCTCCAAAATAAGTAAGGATTCCATGGATAAAATTGCAGCATATTGTCCCAATCTAGAATACTTAACACTAAACATGTGTGGACGATTTCATAACGATAATCTCAACTATTTTGGTAGTAAATTATCCAATCTGAAGTATTTGAATCTTAATGGCCCCTTTTTGATTAATGATAATGTCTGGCAAGCCTTCTTTGAATCAAATGTCGGGAGAAACCTCAGGCATTTCCACTTGATGAATACACACAGATTTTCGAATGATTCGCTCGTTTCCTTGTTGGAAAATTGCGGTAGCAATCTAGAGTCGTTGACGCTCTCGAGACTTGATGGGCTTGATTCAAAACCAGTTTATGATCTCTTGCCGCACTTTCTCTCTAAGCTCAAGCAGTTGGAAATATCGTCACCTCACAATGAAAACTTGATCGACGATGATCTCATGATCAACTTACTTGCAATCAATTGTGAAACGATTGAATCTCTAAATTTGAATAAATGTTCAGGTTTAACTAATAGGTTTCTTACAGAGGGCGTACGGCTATTTGGATCAAACATTACCAAGTTATCACTTGCGGAGCTTGATCAATTAGATGATGAAGGTCTTAATTCACTATTCGTTAATTGGGATATAAACGGTGGTCTCACAGACATCAACTTAGAACGCTGCATCGGTTTCACTGAAAAATCTGTTTACAACATGCTCGCTCATTCTCATCAGACTCTTGTGCAGCTCAACCTGAACAGTGTCAAGGACATTGCCAAGACCATGTTCTCTAGACTTTCAAGATCCTTGGACTTCCCTTTACTTACGTACCTTGACGTCGGATTCGTGAGAAGCGTCGATGACTCCGTGTTGGCTATATTATCCAGAATTTGTCCAAAGCTAGAAATATTGGAAGTGTATGGTAACAACAGGTGCACGGACAAGGCTTTAGTGAGGGATGGGTTGACCGTCATTGGCAGACAGACAGACAGTATTTAATCTACTCTTTCTTATACATGGTTATATTATACAAATAGATAACAACTGCTAAATGGACTCGTTTACGTGCTTCACACTGGCATTCGCCTTTTCGACGTTACGAAACTTAGGTAATGGGAATGCCCTTGTTGGGATACTCCATGTGTTCCTAGTGATCAATATTGGATTGATTACTGCAGGTCTGCTTTCGCACGTGGCAGATGGGTGACCATTTTCCCTTATAATTCTCTTATTAATGCTATCTTCGTCATTATCCGCCGCAAGTCTGATTTTGAGAAAATGTTTCATATGAAAAGATGATTCAGGATCAATCTCCAAGATGTTTTTAATTATTTCTCTTTGGGATTTTTTCATATCTGTAACTGTAAAATTCTTGAATGCAAGGGAATTGTATTCTTCAACGAGAAAATTCACATCAGAAATACTGAGGGTACTCCATGTCTTGACCATCTCAATTACGTGCGTCAAATTCTTCATATTTCTTTGACTTTTCTCGAATTTGAAGAAGAAAAACCAGTACGTTCTGCTGCTCTTCACAGCTGGCGTTTTCATGAAAGCAACAAGAGTATCTCTAGTCTTCGAAACATTGTGCAGTTCAAGCCAAAAATAGGTAGATGCACTCACAACCAATTGCCCTACCAACCAAAAATTCAAAAGTTTACTCAAATGTAAGATGTCCTCATTCTTTATACTGGCTTCAGAGGTTAGAGCAATGGCCGACGGTTTCGCTTTCTTTGACACATGAGCAACAGATCCCTCATTTTTATTGAAAAGGTGCGCACAGGTAACAATATCTGCTGCCAATGCCGTTTTGGCATCCTCGTCCTTGCAAAGTTTGAACAAAAACCGTATGTATTGAGCAACAACTTCATCATCTGTCCTGAGTTTCTCGATCATAGAAATGAAAAGACTCTTGCAGCTCTCGTCTTGATTCAGCTTCAAGTGCATAAATTGTATGTACATGTACCTTACATCCTTCAACTCTAGTGGCACAAAATGATCACATGCCTTATTGAAATTTGTTATGATCCGTTTATCACCGCCATTTTGAATGAGATATCTATTATACCTCATCCATAACTCTTGCCGATTACAGGTGGGTACAAGGGCTCTCTCGTATAGGTTGATTATCTCGACGTTATTAATCATATCATCCTTCAACTTATGATAACTCTCCTCGTAATCAATATATCGTATCCATTTGTTAAGTTCTCCATTAGTCACCGGCACTAGATCATACTCCATTTTGACATCACTTTCAAATTTCCATTTATCACTGGCCCTTTGTTGCACCTCGTGCAATATTTCATTGAAATACTGGGTTAAAATTTCTTCTGTATGAGACTCCGCGTACTCATCAATTTGAATTAGATCGTCCTCTGTGATGTCGGTGAGATAATTTTTCTTGACGATGAACTTATTGAGTTCTGGTTTGGGTATGAGATCAGTTACTGTAAAATTTCGGCATAAGCTAACAAACTCTTCATTGTACTTGGCATATTGGTGCAAGGGGATGCATATCACCTGTCTCAGAATCGCAATATAGTCGTTTGATTTATCACCATACTTACTTTTGGCCCACTTCAGGTACATGTCCCAAAACTCATGAGCTAAAAAAAAATAGCCGACCTTACTTGCAGCCTCTCTAAACACTGACTCCATTTCATCATCGCTAATCTTTTTGTAAGTTAGAAGTGACGATATGTACTTGTTCCAAAGTGATAATGAGTATGGGAACACGAAAACTGCTCGCTTCATTAAGGCGATTGATGCGTTGACACCATCTAATGTATCAACCATTGAATCATATCGTAACCAATAAGCTTCACAATATGGATATTTTGTCAGTATCCTGTTCATATCTCTGTAAAGTAGCTGCTTGAGCTCTCTCCTCGTCTTTAATAAACTGGCATGGTCTTTAACCAGTTTCTCATGATGTGATATCAGCTCTTCCCATGAAGAGCTGCTGTCCGGGTCTTCTCCCAAATCTCTCACGAGTTTCTCCCATTGAGGAAAATTGTGGAGTATTGCAGATTCCGACATTGCTCCAACTGCCGATGTGGTCCTCCTATTATGAACCCAGCAACGTCTGTACAGTAAAGAACTGAGAGCTAAGAGAGACGTAAAGAGCAACAAAAGCAAGAAATGCGAAATTCAAAATTCCACTTTTCACACCTTTGAGGTAGACGAACTTCTTCAAGAACTCCCAGTGGCAAACACGAAAGAAACACCGCTTCGTAGGGGGTTCATGGTCAAAGGTAGTAGACCAGTACGCGTTAACTATGCAAATTGTTTTCAAGGACTTTAAGAAGGAAAAAATTCCTGTTGATGTGGAACTTGACGACACCGTTTTGTCAGGAAAGGAGAAGCTAGCCTCCATCAAGAACTGCGATGCAGATCAAATCAAATTCGTCTACTCAGGTAAGATCTTACAAAATGACAAGACATTCGGCTCTTTCAGCATCAAAGAAGGTGATCAGATCATCTTTATGATTTCCAAGGCAAAGAAGGTAGCAGAAGCCCCAGCAGCTGCTGAACCAACAGCTAGTCCAGATAACGTTGCTAGCACTGAGGCAGCACCTGCAACTACAACAGCAGTAGAATCCTCATCTCCATCAAATGCAAGCAGTGCAGAGACAGTTGCAGAATTTACAGCATCTACTTTTGCACAAGGAAATGTCAGAGAGACTGCAGTGCAAAACATAATGGCAATGGGTTTTGAAAGGGAACAAGTTGAGAGAGCTTTACGTGCCGCATTCAACAACCCAGACAGGGCTGTCGAATATCTTCTTTCAGGATTGCCTCTTCCTGCTGCAGCTGAAGCGCCAGCTGCTTCGACTCCAGAAGCACCAACTCCAGTTGCTGATGATGCACCGGCAACCAACGCGGGAGACAATTCGGCATCACAACCCATCACAGCCAACACAGGTGCAGAAGCGCCATCGGGTAACTTGTTTGATCAAGCCGCACGGGCAGTAGGTGGTAATGGAGCTGCAGCGGAGAATCCTCAAGATGCAGATATGATGAGCCAAGTTAGAGACATCCTTCAAACTCAACCCGAAATGGCAGAGGTAGTGCTACAACAGTTAGCTGCAACTAATCCTCAAATCGCAGAGCTCATACAGTCCAATCCAGAAGCATTTCTGAGGTATATTACTGAGGGCGACCAGAACGCACTTGCGCAGGCGTTAGGTATTCCACCTGAATACATTGAATCTGCTCAAAATGAGGAGGAAGAAGGTGAAGAGGGTGAATACAGGATCCATGTCACTCCAGAAGAAAATGAAGCAATTGATAGACTCTGTGAATTAGGCTTTGACAGAAACTTGGTCGTTCAAGTGTACTTCGCATGTGACAAGAATGAGGAAATGGCTGCTAATTTGTTATTCACTGATCACGCTGACTAGATAATAAAAAGCGTTTGTCATCTTGGCATACTCGGGTAACGCGTTGTCATTCTGAACCTACGTATAAATAATCGATGTCTTTTGCCATACCAGACTGTGTTACTATGTATTTTAATTCTCTAATTAGAAAGTAATTGATTCATCAAATACACAAAGTAATCCTTCATAATCAATCGAACAATTTCCGGAGATCATCAATCTGCTCATATGTACTCTTCTCCCTCTCAGATAGTGGGTAGTTCCCTGGTTTCACTACAATATAGCTGGACATTCCAGATGCGAGTGCGGCTTCGACTTCAAGAGGATTATCACTCAAAAAAAGGCATTTTTTGGCAGCTTCTTTATCATTTTCGGCAATACCAATCTTCGCTAAGATTTTCGTGTAACTACTCTTTTCAGTCTTTTTTCCAATGTTGACTGTATCAAAGTAATCATCTATCAGACCTGTCATATCAGCGCATTCAATAGACTCATTTTGATTCTCTATTTTGACATTTCCCAGTAACAGCTTTTGTGCTTTCACACTACCACTGCTGTAGATATAGACACCGTCACAAAGAGCAGACCATAATTTCATTGACTCAATAGCGTCTTTATATAACGGGGCCATTATTGAGCCTGTTGTATAACCATTTTCCCAAATAAATCCTTGAAGTTGTTTCAAAGTTGAGTCCTTGATATCATCAGCCACCAACTGCTGCAAATGTTTCAATAAAAGGTCTTTACTTTGATAAAAACTTTCATCAAATTGGGTAAGTATCTTTTCTATTTCATCATTGTTATCATTGTTTGGATCTAAGGGAAATGTGTACCTCGAAAGGTAATCTGGGAGTTGTGTGAGGAAATATGGAAATAGTTCATCTTTCACAAAAGATATGGGACAGATAGTCCCCTCCATGTCCAGAACAATATTCTTGAATCGTGAAGATGGAAAGGTTGTCATGTTCTCTCAATTGACACCTGGTGTTTGCCTATGATGAGCAGCAATGGGTAATAATCTAAGAAGAATACCTAAGCATGTGCATTTCGGCTTTGAGATTTAGAACTACCTAAGAACTCTCTGGCTGAGGTATCATGTTTTTTTGAATTTCCGTCTTTTCTTACGAGCTTCCATTATAAGACTGTAGGCTTCTAGTTTCACGCATCTCTTTTCCCGAATAGCTGGGCACAGTGGATAGCAACAGTATATGCTAACCAAAGTATGGCCAGTGTGTCTCTCGGTGCTGAAGGTGGAGATGATCAACTTTTACATCGGGAACACGGGAAGAATACGTCTCGAAATCAAACTGACGGACATGATCGATCGACTTCTAACGAAGATAAGATTCAAGCACATAATGAGATAAGTAAGGATCTCTTGGCAGAAAACACGAAAGAATTCCCGGTATCAAGATGCAATCGTTGCAAGAAAGATTTCACACAGATAGGACCCAAGAGCTTCAAAATGTGTGAACATTGCCGAACATTACAAAGGGAACGTACCAAACGCTGGCAAAATGCAGTGAAAAAGAAAGAAGGTGTCTGTAAAAGATGTGGCGCAGGACTCACCGATGAAATGACAGAAGGTGGGAAGTATGTGCTGTGTACCAATTGCCGTGAAACACTTCGATCTTGGAAAAGTAATCGACATCAAGAGGGGAAATGTGTCCATTGTGCAGGAGTAAATGAAGAGGATAGTGCGTACAAAGTGTGCAACCGATGTCGTGAGAAGGATAAGAACCGAAGATTGCTACTTGAGAAAGAAGGGCAATGTAACAAGTGCTCATCGGTATTGAGCAATGATGACAAGGGGTTCAAGGTTTGTGCTGCTTGCAGATCAAGGAGGAAACCATACACGTCACAAAATAAGCTCGATCCCGCCACACAGAATAAGATTATAGGAAAAGCAAAGAACATTCTTACCTCTGCTGCGTCTACAGATAAGACCATTCGACCCGGCAAATGTATTGTGGCTAAAAAGAGGGCTTCCTCGGCGGGAGACTCGCCAACAGAGAAAAAGGTTAGGTCCTCGGTCACTCCACAAAACCCAAGACATGAGATATCACTTGATGGAGACGTGGTGGAAGAGATTGATAATGTCATCAACCCTGCGGAATATGACAATGAGTTAGAGAAATATAAATCTCAACTTGATCAAGACATGCTATTGTCGGAGGAGTTTGATTTATCGCATCACGACCACTCTCAGTTGAACCAACAATTGAAGAAGTTGACACAGTTTACGCGTCACTCACAACATTCTATGAACGGAGTAGGGGAAAGTCCCGACGCGAATCATACAGTAGAAGGGGAAAATGTATCGAGCACCAAATATAGCGATGAAGTGCTTGTGGATTTAGGAGATCTAGCAGGTATTGACATTGATTACGACATGAATAGAGCTATAGAAGATAGGCATGTGGATACTAAGGAAGGCGAAGCGCATAATGCGGAGGAAGAGGATGACGATGATGAAACTATGTTGCAACATGTTCGTGCAGTTCAAGCTGGGTTACTCTCTAATACCGCGGAGCCCAGTGATGCTGAGCTAGCGGCGGCTGTGGAAGCAGTAGCTGTCGCTGCAGCTGTTGCGAACAACAGAGAGAATGCAGGCTAGACGTTGAGGTACTCAATACATGCGTGGTAAGTGCTAAACATCAGAATACAAACAGCAAATGGCGGTAGCATCTTTGTCAGACCTAATCGCAGTCTTCATCTAGCCTAGCCTTTGGGAGCTTTTCCGTCTTTAAGGTACTCGAGCCGAATCTGATCCTCTTGCCCTCCTTTTTCTGTTGCTTTCGAGAGTTTATTGAAGCCTTTTCCCTGAATCCTTTGTAAGAGTTTGGTTGTATGTCTTCGCTTAAATCAATTTCCATATATTCACTTCGTTTTTGAGAGTGCACAATTTCAGGAGTTGCAAACATGAAGTCTATTGCATCATTTCCCTGTTTGTCTTTCCTTTGTGCCTGAATCTTCTTATTCTTCGACTTAATCTTCTTTTCGATACTGTCGAGAATCTCTGCTCTTGCTCTTTTCTCTTCGGTCCAAAACTCATTCTCTTCTGTATCATAATGATACTGAGCTGGTAGGCTTAGGTACTCTTTTTTATAAGCCATATACTCTATAATCGTGGATTCATCTTCGTCTTGACAATCTTCTGGGTTTGATGAGGTACAGAGCCAGTAGTCATTGTCAGTATATAAATCACCTTTCTCCTTTTCCTGGATCTCTTCTATTTCCTTGATGTCATTGTCCTCCGGTAATAGTAAATCAGTGGCATTTTTGCTTTCTAATGAGGCTGAAGCACCTGGAATTGAGTCTTCATCGCATATACAAACACATTGACACTCGCAGTCGTCTTCATATTCAGTGTCATCATTTTCATTATCAGTATTATCATCTTTTGAATTGTTGTGGCCATCGTTGGGGTCATCCTCATCGAACATTTCCTTTCCGTCTGTATTTTCATCCTCATCCTCATGTTCATCCTCATCCTCATGTTCATCTTCATCCTCATGTTCATCTTTGTCTTTGTCTTTACTATCGTCATCTACATCTTCTTCTTCATGGTCGTCAAGATCGTCATCAATGCTGTCATGGTTGCCTGGCTCCTCATTATCAACGTCTTCAAACTCATCATCATAATCATCATAATCACCATAATCATCATCATAGTCATCATCAGAGTCACCATCAGAGTCACCATCAGAGTCATCATCAGAGTCATCATTATAGTCATCATAATCATCATTCTCATCATCATTCTCATCATCACCATCACCATCACCATCATCCTTGTAATAATCCTCACAGTCACAACGGCACTTACAATCGCAAAGATTATCTTCCTCTTTATTTTCCTCTTTATCTTTTTTATCATCGCCTGGTGGGGCTAAAATTGGAAGTTCGGTTGGAGTAGGTGGGAATATAAGTGGGGTGTCTGTTGATAAAACAGGAATGGTCTCAATGTGCGTGATTGGTTCTGGCAAGTCTGTTACTGTGGAAGATGTCAATAAAGATGTAGATAAAGACGATATTCTACTTCTGGTTCTTGGCAAATCCATGTTGTAATCTGGGTTATCGATCAAATGTGGCAATCTTTCAATACATGTACCCAAGAAATGATCCCTTGCTTCCAAATAGTTTCCATATGGAGCTGCAAGTGCTAAGCATAGCAAAAACTCATCTCTATCGTCACAAAGACACCTATAATCCCCATGTTTTAGTTCGCAGTGAACAGCTCTTTCGTTAATACACTTGAATACGGCAGCAGGAGGTGAACCTGCGAAGACCGTTTCAGCTCCTAGCAACAGCCAAACAATACACGCGTATACTGTAATATAGTACATTTCTCGATCACACGTTTACCAGTTAGCTCTAAATACCTATCATAGTATACTGATGCATGCTTTACAGCAAAAAGGATGTAGTGTTGATCAAGTACCACTAATCCTGCCCTCCGAACAGCTTCACGCTCGCCTCCCAGATCGGGGCACCCCCCATTTATTGCCTCATTGGGCAATACAACGGGGATCTGGAAATTTCGGAATAGGGATGCGGGAAGCGGCTTTAAGAAGAATGAAAATCATGTCGCACAGCGCACAGTACACCAACACCAGTACATCGGCTGACAATTGCTAGATGAGACACTGGTTGAAGATTATGGTGGGTTGGGAAAGAGCTGGGGTCTGGCTCTTGCTTCGTGGGGAAAACTGATAGTTTGGCGTACATTCTGTAATTGCCAATGACTGCAATTGCGAAGCCGGAGACGAAGGGGTTTCTGGATCTTGTGAAAAGACACGGTGCATTGCATACTGTCAACATCAAGTATGGTTACATTCTTCTAGCACTGTGTGGGCTTTTTGTTCTCGTCCGAACGTTCTCTTTGTGGTACTACGATAGATCTTGGAGAAGAAGTGGGAGGTCTACCACGAATAGGCGTATAACGCATCTGCCTCCATATTTGACCTTATCTCTGATAACTCTGACGGTGGCTATTCTATTTGGAATTCATCCACATTTGGAAAAGGGTAGTGTTTCCATCAAGAGACTCGGTAGACTGTCCTATGCGTTGATCCCACTTGACATTTTCTTAGCTTCAAAACCTGCATTCTTCTCGGTTGACAATTATCTCAATACAATTAGGCTACATAAACTAGTGTCCAGATTGATTCTTACATTGGCCATTTTTCACTCGATTGGCTTTTTGGGCTGGTATGCACAACATAATTCGTTCTTCAAGCTATTAAGGCCTGTCAACTTTATCGGATTCGTAATATTTCTTCTGGGCACGATTATGATGGTCTTTGTGAAGCGAGTTAGAGATGTGAGTTACAAGTTCTTCTACATTTATCACAACTTTTTCATGCTCTCGTTTATCATTGTCATTTACTACCATGCCAGACCTGGGGTGGCATTATATTATTCGATTAGTCTTCTCCTAGTGGCGGTTCAGACATTGAGAAAATATGTGTACTCCAAGGATATAACTATGACAGAGATCATAGAGAACCCCGAGAGTGATTATGTCATCATTAAGTTTCCTAAAACATTACTGCCAGAAGACTACCTTCCAGCAAGTCATGTCAGAATTGGATACAGTAAATGGAACCCCCTTTTCATGCTGATGCCTTCCCATCCTTACACGGTTGCTACCATTTACGAAAATCGTGACTTACTATCGAGCTTGATTGTGAAGAGAACAAGGTTCCAGATACAACCTTTTGAGACGTACTCCATCCAAGCGAACCTCAAATCGTCGCTAAGCGAGAATTTCTTCAATACTGCAGAGAATGTCAATATCGTTTGCGGTGGTTCTGGTATATCTTTCGGTCTTCCTATTTTCGAATATTTCAAGCGTTCAATACTTGCAGGTGGCAGGGACGTGAAGCTAAAATTTATCTGGGTCACCAGAAATGAGGCAGACTTATACATACTTCAAGACATGGCTGTCCAGGGTGTTGATGTCTTTGTTACCAAAAGTGATTCTGATCAAATGGACACCATCGAAGTTGATGCATTCAGCGAGCAAGGTATTCCGCTCAGTGATCTCTCTGTGGATGACTCTGCTGATTCCTTCGAGAATATCAAGACAAAGTTTGCCAACGTTTCCGTTATTGGCAAGCGCCCTGATCTGGAAACAATGCTAGAAAAGAACATGACGAAAACAATCGATTACGCTAACAAATGGGTTATCTCATGTGGTCCTGCATCGCTTAATCGTGACTGTGAGCGTATAGCTCTCGCAAACAAATGCTCCTTTTTCAGTGAAGAATACTCCTTTTAGATATTTTTATACCATCTCCTATTGTTACATTCCCTCAATATTATGCCTATTGTATAGCTTATAATACATAAAGTGTCGATATCCAAACCAAACATCTGCGGGGTATGAGGTGTGAAGTCCAATCTAAGGTCCATGATCCGTGATTCGTGATACATGATTCGCGAAGGCGCGGCCCAAAATATTGTGCGTCTTTTCATCTTTTTGATATGAGGCGACTCTCATCTCTCACCGTGATCTTCTTCTTTCTGTGTTCTGCTGTTGTTTGAGACGAGTTACCACAGCAATAAACGTGCAAAATGGCGGTATGTATCTCTTTGCATTTGGAACACTATTACTTTCCTCAAGGCGCCTTCTGATTTGATCAAATACTAACTCGCCTTCGGTTTCATTCAGATGGGAAGAGTTATCCACTATGCCGTTGATCTAACCTTATTTGCCGGTTTTATGGCAGGCGTAAAAAAAAATACAGGCTTGGCTCCTAACGTCCGACTTATTGGTGAGCCAAATGTTGAATATTATATCTTGAAATACTTGGATTTTGGTGATTACATCTACGATTCAACTGTTGACTTAATGAAGACTTCCAGATTCTGTGTGAAAAACTAGTTCTAGACAGGTCTCAAACTAGCAATTCTTCAATTTTTGTTAGATCAATTCCATTTAATACCATTCGTTCCTTTCTACTCCCGCTCCTCATGGGAGTAAAGATAATTCTGTTCTCTATTCTCTTACCGTTTTCTATAAACTGCTAATATTCCAAAAAATAGCTAATGTACATATTAAATGAAATGTGATGCACAACGTGATGATATTGATCAAGACGGATTGAAAGGCATCAGGTAACCACTATTCACAAGGCCAGTTGGGCCATTGCTACTATCTCCACTGCCGTTCTGTTGCTTATAGTTGCTTATTCCACCTTGTCCCCCTTTATTAGCAAACACACTATAATACATACCGTACTGGTTTGCAATATCGATCTCATCTTCTTCTTCCTCATCTTCCATTTGCTGACCATTCATGTAAATGCCACCATATCCACCTTCCGTATTGACATTTGTAATGCTGGTTGGTACAGATGGAGATTCTTTATTATTGTGGCCGATAAGGTCACTCGATACTGGAGTGGCCATATTTGGGAATCTTTGAATACCAAAGGAGTCCGATGGTTGGTATGGGAGCTGCTCTTTGTAGTTGGAAGGCTGGTAGTAGTGCAATGGGTGATGCTGGGATACCGGTTTGTTGTTTTTGGGCTGATTCATGGACCTCATAGTTTCCCAAAAGTCCAATTCCTCTTCAAGCTCATTTGTGAACTTCTTCTCAGCATGTCCATTGTTTTTGCTTGGTTCCTGATTAGAGCTGGTTCCATTCTCTCCGCTCTCCTGGGGAGTACCAATCTTCTTTATTTGGGTGTTATTTGGACTTGCAGGCGAATTTGAGACGGCGCGATTCATCGTGTACTGTGATGTCGAAGGGAATAGTTGTTGCCTGTGAGAGGTCGAATATCGTTCTTTGAGGCCAGTTGCATCTGGAGACCTGCTTTTAAGATTGTTTTTTCTATTTTTGCGGTCATCTTCATTATTGAGAAGTTTTAGTAGTGAACTCTCCGTGTAGTTTTTATTACTGTTGTTGGACTCGATAGTGTTATCGGGGGAAGAAGAAGATGTGAGTTTCGGAACTTCGGTAAGGGGCGGCAAGTAATTAAAATGGCCGTACCGTTGTATGTTAGCTTGTGGATCCAAAGTACCTTCAGTTTGTGCCGGTGAATAGTGATGATGGATATGCTGATGAACGGTCAATGTCACTCCATTGTATCTTGCCAATTCAATCAGATGGTGTGCAAGGTCTTGACTATCTATCTTACCTGCATATGACTTCAGTTCTTCGTTAGTACGTGGATCTACCAAAGAGAAGGTCCAGTCTGTTTGAGTTTTGGATGGCGTTGCTATACGGGAATAAGATGAAGTGTACGAGCTCATATTCGATGGCTCCGGGGTGTTCGACTTCAAGTTTTTATCAGTATTGGTATTAATGTTGTTACCAATGCTGTTACTCCGGCTATTGTTCTCCGAAGGGTTGGATCTGAGCTTTTTATTCTGGTGTTCGTTGATGTCCACGTTGATGTTTCTCTTCTGCGTGTTATTGGCCGTAAATTGAGAAAACTCTCTTGAAGTTCCCAGTAACTGTTGAACAGAGCTTATATTTCTCCTGTCGCTTTCCGCTATTGAGGCATTGTCTTCTGAGTTAGTTGTTTTCAGGACGTCTTCCTTTCTGTTATGGTCGACATCTGCTTTACTATTTCGGCTTGGGTCATAACTGGCATTCTTCGGTTGTAGAGGCCCCTTGGACGCACCTTCTCCCTTCTCCATGTCTTCTGATTTCATGAATTTTACTATCAGTTTCCCATCTGCATCCAAAACACCGACAGCCTTCTTGATCACATCAGTAGCATTATTCTTAGCAACATCAGTGACAATTTTTCTCCATCTATTTCTGCAAGTTAAGCTTGGTCTTCCTGGTAAAGACTGAGAAATTTGTCTCCATTTAGTACCAAACTCTTTCATCTTCGCAATGAGTATCAGATCTTCCTCTATCGTCCATGGTCTAAGTCTTTCTTTAGTATCACAATTCAACACTTCAAGATACCTTTTAGAACATTGATCTTCGTTCCTTCCTTCTATCTCTGATGCAACTTTCTGCCAAGATGCACCATGCCTCTTGTACGCACTTACTAACTCCTCATCTTCCTCTGCAGTCCATTTTCCCTTTTTGATATGAGGATCCAAGGAACTTACCCAACGCTTTTTGCATTCTTTACCCTTTCTCTTCTTAAGCATTCGACTTGCTATCTGCGCCCAATCAATTTCTTTCGTATCTATGGGCTCATCATTGTAAACTTCCAGATTTCTGATTTTCAAAAACTGTTCAATTAGCAACTTTTTGAGATGCATATCCTCTTCATGAGTCCAAGCATTTCTTCTGGATTTTCGAAATATTTGATAACCTAGAGACTTACTAATGGCAAGGTGATCGATTGACCCAACTGTCTGTTTCTCTACCACCAGTTCTTTTGCATTCCCATTTGACAAAGTTGCGCTCGCCTCGTTTGTTATTTCTGTGTTATTCTGTGGCATAGTGGGAAACTTAAGACAAAATGTTTTTGTTTAAATGAGAAAAAATTGATGGATTTATCAAGCTTATCTCTTATAATAGTGATAGTACCACGGTTTAAGCTGTTGGCAAGTGTAAAGTATTCTAGACCTGTCTTCTTGAATGTTTTAGTGTAAGAGTATTCAAAATAGCCCTCAAGTTTTTTTCGGGGTTCGGACATACAGGCAATTGAACGGTACATCTACTTGAGGATGAATACGGACCGTTAGACCGTCTGGTATTTTCTTTTGAATTTTTTGTAGCAAAAAGAAGGAAATGCGAAATTCAAGATCACATGCCGCGGCGCCTCTAGATCCTAACTCCTAACTACCGCGGGAAACTGGTATTTCAGAACTCACAAAGATAAATCATAGCGCTTGAGCTAGTAAGTCCAGGAGTATTGCAAGTTAGAGGACACGCGGTACCTCATTCTCATCTCCGAGCGTGTAGCTATCGAGCTATGTAGTGAACGCAGTTTGCTCATGAAGTTTTGGTCCAAATATTCTCAAATTTCAAGATATGGGTTCAAACTTAAACATCAAATAACTTTTAGTGCCATAAGCTGTACAGCGAGATGTATACTGCATATTGGAATTTGGCCAAGTTGTCATGAAAATTCTGAAATCCTCTCGGTGTTTCCTACAGCGAAAAAGACCACTAGGAGCTAGCTCGGTCCGAGCAGATCGAGCCATACCACGTATATAAGCTGCAATTTATTTAAATTGCTCGAGTGCGCCACCGAAATTTATCGACTTAAATCTATAGTCCATGATATATAGCCGGTGCAAACATGCATGATCTATAACAAACCGGCTTTAGAGCTGTATAGCTTCAATTTGGGGCTCTGAAGTTGTGCTAGCTGCAATCATATTGATGAAACTTCTTTAAGTGGTCGATCAGTGCCACTTTAACGGTCTGCATAAAATGTAAAACTGGATATATGCACATGTGTGTATATGGTACCCCGTGGTACACAAACTTGCGTATAATATTGCACCAGCTTATAGATAAAAGCTAGCTATACAGCCTGAGTATGGATTTTTGACCACGCGTATAAAGGGAACGTAAATATCACTAGTCGAATGTGTGATGCAGTTCGGCGGGCAAACTCAGTAACTTTAGGGCCTATATCTATAGTACATATCAAGATACGCGGGGTGGTCGTTAAAGTTCTCCGGAGGAAGTTCTCAAAATTAACCGCTTTACCTGCAGTGGAATTGTTCGGCGTTTTTGCCGAGGTGTGACGTGCCGCCCAAATTTGTATTCCGAGGGCGAGCCGATTATCGATCAATGGGTCGAGGCATGTACACAATATTTGCAAATTACGTGGGGACATGAATACTTATATAAGCCTGCACACACTAGGTGAATGTGCATGTAGGGGCATGCAGCATGCGACGCGGTCGGAGTGTGCAATTTGTGTATGCATGTATATATGCTGGAAGAAGTCCGTATAAATATACGTGGCTAGCGCGTGAGCTCATGGGCCGAATTAAGTTTAGTTTGAAGCAAATTAAACTGATTTTTTTCAGGACAGCATGCTGCTATATTGCTTGTTTTGTAAATTTGATTCTTTTTTTGGTCTAGCTAGAATTCCCTTATAGAATGTATTATTAAATTGTTCGAAGGTCTTTGTACGACTTATTTATTTTGTGCCGACACAGGCGGCTGCGACACTAAGCTGATGGAACAGAATCCAGTAAATGATCTATTTTCATTTTCCCCTGCAAGTCTACAGTACCCTCATGTTTTGAAACATAATGACACCAGATTATCTACAGGCTTAAGGAAAAGATGTATAGCTAGCTGTGGAGGACATATGGTAGGTCGGAGGCTTAGAGTAGGTACAGAAGAGATTTAACCAAATTGGTTTCTAGTTGAATATCGCAAAGGTACGATGAATTTCTCCGACGAGCTTATCCTGTTAGAGCCGAGTAAGCGAGAGCTCGTGAAATTAAGGTTTCAAGATCGAAACATATATGCATGCATGCGTAGCGCTGTCGTACTATATAGTTGCAAGTATACATGATTGATTGACAAAGGAATTATACCAAGACCATATAGAAGGAGTTGCACAGGACCTGCCTGACTGGAATAAGCTTATGCATAAGGTAAAAGCCTCCATCGCATTTACATGCGATGCTACTATAGCAAATTAGTACACTGTATATACATGAGCTAGCTAGCTCTCTAGCTAATAATATAGCGTATTACATAATTCGCGGGGCAGGAAAAACAGGACAATCAACACCACCGAAATTCAAATTTACTTGCACACATGTGCATATATTAGGTGACTAAAGATAGCGCGTTAAAGCTTTAACGCGGTGAGGATATGGAAGGAAACTTGAAAACTTCGGCCATTCATAGACTCCGGAATCCGGACCCCAGATTTTAGGCGTGGCTGTTTTCTCGGCGACCCCGGAAAAACTGTATGCATACCCCTAGTTTGACACTCAATAATCGAAGATCGCGTAAGCTACATATATACATGCACATGGATCGACATATGGCATGTATTGTAGATCAAATTCTCTATATATTCTAGCTTACGATATACAAGTTGATTCGCGTATACATAGACGCGTATATCGAGTCGAGAAGAAACTAACTATATTTAGCTATACATGCATATAATAACTGCTTAACAATTCAAGCAAATGCATGTGCTGTAGACTGTACTCGTCATTAAAAGCTCGGAGTTCGCCACATAATTTACTGCTCTATATCGATATTCACATATACTCCAGCATCCAAAACCTTACAAGCGAGTCTTCGAACTGGCTGAGCAAGACTTTCCCTAACTTCAGATAAGCGCTCCAGGTTCCTTAGTTTTGGGTCAAGTTCCAATACTACATGCTACAAGGTATGCACACTAAGTTGAATATAACAGACTTCAACAGAATACCAAGCTTAACATAAGTTTACCTGAACTTAACCTAAGTTTACCTGAACTTGACCTAAGTTTACCTGAACTTAACATAAGTTTACTTGAACTTGACCTAAGTTTACCTGAACTTAACATAAGTTTACTTGAACTTGACCTAAGTTTACCTGAACTTGACATAAGTTTACCTGAACTTGATCTAAGTTTACCAAGCTTAACATAAGTTCAACTGAACTTAACCTAAAGTCTATTCCACGAGTTCATAGTATCTAACCCAAGAATGTCGAGCGGGTACTTGACATTGAGAACTCATAGACTAGCGTAGGACTGCATGGTACTGACATCTACCCAGTGTACTGACAATCAACGGGGTGGCTGACCTCCATTGGTTGTACTGACATCTATCTACTGTACTGACAACCAACGGGGTGGCTGACCTCCATCTATTGTACTGACATCTACCCAGTATACTGACAACCAACGAGGTGGCTGACCTCCATCCAGTGTACTGACATCTACCGAGTGTACTGACAACCAACGAGGTGGCTGACCTCCATTGGTGATACTGACATCTATCTAGTGTACTGACAATCAACGAGGTGGCCGACCTCCATTGGTGGTACTGGCATCTATCTAGTGTACTGACAACCAACGGGGTGGCCGACCTCCGTTGGTGGTACTGGCATCTATCTAGCGTACTGACAATCAACGAGGTGGCTGACCTCCATTGGTAGTACTGACATCTATCTAGTGTACTGACTTCCAATGAGGTGGCTGACCTACAATGGTGGTACTGACAATTGTCGATGTCTACTTATGTCTATCTTAATGTACTGCCATCTTTTCTAATGTACTGACATCTATTTGCGTGAGCAGGCTTCCCATTAAATTTTATAGGGTGCGCCCGCGAAAACCGGCCTCCCTCTAAATTTACTGGCCTCCATTACGCGCGGAGCTTACATCGACCAAAGTCTACTGGGAACACTATTAAGTGACTGACATCTATTAAAGCTAACCAAATGTGGCCATCTAAAAAAATCGACTGTACATATCATTTCATTCCAGTGTGCGTTTGTAACCTCTTCAGTGGACTAGTAAAATTCAGGCTCCATAATAGATTGGAACTGTACCTCTGAAAGAATGACTTATTCATATTGGCTTTCCATGAAAAATGCATAGGCCCACTAACATGAAACGTGGATTTATATAGTACAAATGAACAGCTGCGGATATCTAATAAAATCAACTATGACGTTATGATCCCTGCATCTTTATATGAGGGTATTCATGTTCGATAGCTTATCTTGTGAGGTTCTATATTTATTCAGAAATAGAAGTAGTGATAGATTGTGTAGGTAGTGAAAGAAGTGAAAAAAGTGAAAGAAGTGAAAGAAGTGAAAAAAGTGAAAAAAGTCAAAGAAGTTAAAGAAGTGAAAGAAATAAAAGAAGTGAAAGAAGTGAAAGAAGTGTGAAGAAAGGATGGCTAGAAAAGTTACTACGCTGGCAACTTGAAACACATTTAGTGCAGCGTGTGTAGCTCAAAAATCGAAAAAATTTCTCTCCAACGAATTTTGCAATTGTAGTTGCTTTATCAAGATTTGTTGGTCAAACGATTGAGCGTAAGAATCACGTTCTGTATAATATCTACTATATTCTAAACTGTTGACTGGTTCTGAAACAAGATGTTTTGATGCAGTTTCGAATGAATCTGTCATCAGATTCATGGTTGTACTCATTGTGTTATACATTAAGCTGTTATCGGTCGTTTGTTCAGTGGGTGAATAAATTGGCCCATATGAATATGACATGTTTGGTAAATCGGTTAGAGGCATACTAATGTTGTTATAATGACTATTATATCCCGATTGTGTGTAGAGCTCCTCACTATTTTCCATGTACGTGCTAGGGAAGTGTTGTGATGATGTTGAGTTTAGTCTACTGTGAGCTATGTCAAAGATGTTGAAGTCGCTCTCTGTAGGGGACGGTATAATTGGGGAAGAATTGATGGTTGAATTGGAGTGGATTAGGTGAGTCGGTATCTCCGTAGCATATTTCTCCAATGAGGACGCCATCACAGGCTCCCTTTCTGCTTCCAATTCTCTCACCTCCCCCACGAGTTCGTTAGGGAAATTCGTTGGTTTTTCCAGTATCTCACTGGGACTGTCTGATTCATCAGCACTCTGGCTTCGGTTATTGATTTGGCTGCTGGGCTTACAGATATCGGAGACAAAGGAAGGGTTGGCAATTTTTGCATTGATCAAGATAGTTCGGTTCGTACAAGAAGATTTCTCGTACAAATGTTTATTAGACTCCAAATACTTGAAGCATTTGTCACCGTACTGCTTTGGGGTGACCCCTGTCATGTTTTTGAAAGTTCGATGGAAATGCCAAGGACTCAACAGTGATTTAGACGCCAATTCTTTGAATCCGAGTACACCACCTCTCCTCTTCTTGGTCTTCAGACGTTGTTGATGTAGCAGGAAGGACCCTCTTCTCATGAGTAAGGGTCTCTCGGGCGGCTGCATGGTGGAGTTTTCAGAGGTACAGCTGAGGACGTCATCGTCAGTACATTGCAGCTGTACGCAGAAAAATACTGATTGGGCGGCAAGAGCAATATGCTTACATGCAATGTCAATGACTTTCAAATGCTCGATGTCGTTCTTGGAAGGATTCAGTTTGGGTGGGGAGTCCGGGCACATATCAAAATTCGCATCCATATTGGTTGACCTGAGTAGCTTGTTCCTTAGTGGAACGTTCCCCATCTTCATAATAGATTTGATACATTCTTCCTTGTTATTCTCTAATAAAGGTTGAATGAATCCGATATTATGATTGACATGCTTTATGGTATCTGAAAGTAAGTGTAAGTTGATGATGGCATAATTCTCGTCCTGCAATGTCAGAGAAGGTATATCAGTATTGGGGAGACAATGATGGCACGGCATGAACCCTTGCTGGATGGCTTCATTCTCTGTACTTAGGAACACAATTTCTCGTGCTTCGTATTCCCAAGACCTTATGTCACAATTGGGTCTACAGCAAACACCAGATGGCTTATGACAAACGACAAAGCGGTCAGAAGCGAATGGGTCCTTGTATTTCAAAGCTTGCCACTTCGAGTACGTTGATTTGTAGCTCATTGTGAAGGGGGAAAAGTTGGTTATAGTCTAAGAGTGGATTCAAGTTTGGAGTCTCCACGTGTTGTTAGTGCAAACTGTATATAGTGGCTTTGAAGTTGAAAAGCGAGAACTGAATGATGTTCAATTAAGTATAAAGTATGAAGGAAACAAAAGCTCAACAGAGGCTTTCTAGCGAAGTGATGGAGTAGTTATTATGTTGTGGGAAGTACTGGAAACAGCCTTTCGATGGATATATGGGTCAGAAAACAGGAAACAGCTTTAGTTAAATAAGAGAAAGAAAAAACAGACATGGCTATAGCCGGCTACAAGATATATTCAATAGGTACTACTATATAGACGATATAGCTCTAGATATAGAGCTGATTCTAGCGATAATTGTATTATAAAAACCGCGTGCATATTCCCGCGCGGGACCCGAGGCTGCTGTTAGCAACGCATATCTGTACGCGTATAGAAGATTGCTCTAGTGCGTATCTAGGTTATAGTATATTGTTCAAAATATTAGATAGAATAGGACATATAATTACATATAGATGCTATAAATCTACTTATATAGTTAATACACACATGTGCTGTTGCTATATGACATTGCAATTCTTATATGGGTGTCCCCGTAACTTCAATTTGAGTTCTTCTTCCGTGTGTTTCGTGGTTTTATCTCGACCGGAGTTTAAATTCTTATAAAACAATATAAACATGTACTGCATTCAGATCGGGCACTGCGATGTCGATATACATGCATGCATGTGCATAGTATATAAATTTGAGCTTATATAATTTTTGATAAATTTATCTCCAAGCTATATAAACACACATGCACACATGCATGTGTGTTCATGTATTGTAACGGGCGATCGCGTATACAATTAGAGAAATAACTAAGTACACATGCATGTATGCTGCACATGCATGCACTATATATCGGATATATATCTCGCTATCGGCAATATACCAATTTTATGCATGCACTAGGTTACCGCGGCTGCGCATTTGTGGGTGCGCGCATTGCTCCAATAATTTAAAACATAGAGCTCTAGGCGATCTGCAACTATATTTTTATTACTAAAATTTTTGTGCACGATCTGCCGCGTATATATACATCGGCGCATGCAATCCGCAATATTTACAAATTAAGTAGATGTTTAACGTGGCTGGTTTTGCAGCTTAGTTAGAGCTAGCTAACTCACTAACTAGCTATATATGCTAGAGCTAGTCTACGCGTGTCGTGTTAGCTATATCATGTGCATGTGCGTTAGAATAAATTATATATGGGTAGTTTGTTGACTATATAGCTTAGCGAGCTGTATATCATCAAGAGCTAACGTCAAAATTTCGAAAACGGTGGTGTACATGGTTTACATATATGCAGGCATCTTCTGAAATCCATGCACCCTCTAGAGCTACGTATATAGGTACAGGCTATATAGGTCATCATAACATGATTCTAGGTTTAGTTTGCAATACATATATAGACGACTATGAGGATTCAGCTAGATACATGCATGATCAATTATATAGTTTATATAGTCGACACGCATCTAGATAACATGCGGCGTATCGACGGTTACAATCACTAGATGTCCCCTTGCAGCCGTGCAAGCTAGCTGTATATTAAGATATTCTGCCTTGCACTAGGGGCTGAAAGCCAGCCCATGGAGCATCGAGGTCGTGAGTCGTGAGGCTTGCGTGGGCCACAGCTTACTACCAGTCGAATATACATGACCGTTGCATCGAAAGGAACATGCTCCCTCTCTGGGGTCTCCTAGCGACTCATGGCAGCAAGGCAGTGAAAAACGTAGAAACAGATTTATTGTGCATTGCTAGCACGAACAGCCGCAGGGCTGCATTGAGAGTTGCCATGCAATATGTTTGGAACACCGCATCCGCCGTTTTCGACGTACGGAGTTGATAACATGGGAAGACACGTTACTGACTTGCGTTGCTCGTGTGTTTGCAGGGTATATCTTAAAGAACTGTCATGCTGGTTGCTAGCTAGCTGTCTATATAAATGCGTGTAAGAATTTGGAAATAATAATTCATGAGCTTATATTAATTACCATATACATTTTGTTAGTGATATTGATATGCGTTGTTAGAATGACGTACATGGGGTTACTAGTAGCTACAGCTGGCGTGAATTGTTGGAGAGGTTATATATGAAGAGAATTCGCGTTATATCTGGGCTACTTAATAACTTGCACTATAGGCAAATCTAATAATTGGAAGCGTATGTGTATTATATAGCTAGCTTACCAGGATCTTCAATGACAGTACACATGCTATTAAGATTATATATATGCACGATTCCATCCCCTATGCATACAATTTTGAGCTGGCAACTAAAATTACTATCTATATTAGCTTGCTTTCAATATTCGACTCTTCCTGAGCTAAAATCGCATCCCACGACGGGGGAGTCGCAATCGAGAAGGTTTTGTTCTTGCATTCAGTCAACATTTCTCTTTCCAATCAGAAATCAGTAAAATCTGCAATTATTTATCTTTCCTCTTACGGTATATGCATGTTTTCGTAGAAAAGGTAGAATCGTAAGCACCCAGACTAACTCCCTACATATCGATCAGCTGAATGCTGCAGAAGGTAAAACACAAAGTGGGAAATCCTCAAGCACGTTTATGGGAGAAATTTGTTTTTGTGGGTACATTGAGCCGCTGTGGGCTGTGGGCCTTACGCGGCGTATATCAGCATCGAGTTGGGATTATCGATGTTTGGTCGCAGAACGTTCTTGGTTTCACAGATTTGGGGTGGGCCCACCACTGACGCCAGCCAATGCATTCTACTTAATAATAAACATGCAAATTGTTTCGGCAGTCCAATAACTACGCCACTGGGCAGGATGTTGAGATGCGATCACCCCGGTGCGAGGTCTGGGAACTTACCGAGGAATATACTTGCCACAACTTCACGTTGCGAGCAACACACATAGATATGACAGAAAGGTATGAAGAAGTGGACACATGATTTACCCATTGGAATTATCTAAGACGAGTATTGGGGAAGCAGATGTTTTACAGAGAGCTTATAGACTAGAGAGACTTGCAGTATTGTCAACTTGCAAGCACCCAACAAGATTTAGAAATTGAACGGATCGGAATATTTTGATTTTCGTCGGCCATCGGGTCGGAAGTCGGAACGCTGCAAGTTCCACTTTCAACTTTCAACGCGCACATGAATTTGCATTCAGCGACGACTGGAAACTGCACCAAACACGCAGTTACAACGCTTTCTGGCCGCATCACCATCTAAATTTGCAGGCTAAACGCTTCCCCCTTGCACACGCTCACACCCTCATACCCTCACAGATTCACAAAGGAAATGTCCAGAAAACCAGCGCAGAAAGGCAAACCGAGCCACCAACAGCAGAGACAGCAACACCACAATATCTCTTCCGTCGGATTTGACTCTGGCTCTTACGACGAAAGATATTATGGGGAACGACGTCAGCAGGGTTCAAAGCATGCCTACACCTATTCACGCAACTATGAACACTATCCACCTTCCTCGGATAAGAAACGCGCCTTGCCGACGGGTCCAAGGAGCCTTGGTGCCGACACAGGTGCCGTCACTGGTACAAACGCTAATATCGACTACTATGCTGAAGACACCATGGTTCCACCGGTAGGGAAGCAGCATTCTAACGCTGCCAAACGATACTATAACAATGGCGGTGGAAACAACGCATATCACGATCGTGACTATTATGACTCTTACTATGGCACGCCATATGGCAACGAGGCATATGATGAAGAGTACGATGAGGATGAGGACGTGTTCTATCAGTTAGCTAAGAAGGAGACAATGAACAAGAGTGCGGAACGCAAGAAGCAAAAGATTGGAAGAGGGGATCCCAATACATCTAAGTTAACTCCTGTGTCGGTGGCGGCCACGCCCACCATCTTTAATTACATGGTAAAGTGCAACGTCACCGGTCAAGTGCATGAACGCATCCAACAGGTCGGGGAGGGTACATACGGTAAGGTATACAAGGGCCGTAATGTGATAACCAATGAGCTCGTTGCTTTGAAGAAGCTACGACTAGAAGCTGAGAGAGAGGGGTTCCCTATCACTTCTCATAGAGAAATCGGACTTTTGCAATCTTTCGATCACGAGAATATTGTCAGTCTCTACGAAATTATGCTAGAGAAGAACCAGGTGTTTATGGTTTTTCCCTACATGAACCACGACCTGAGTGGAATCATGCAGCAACACAACATTCAAATATCACACGGTGAGAAAAAGAATATTTTTCATCAATTATTGAAGGGTATCGAGTATCTACACTCCAAGAGAGTCATACATAGAGACATTAAGGGATCCAATATTCTCATCGACAATAGGGGCGTTTTGAAAATTACCGATTTTGGGTTGGCTAGAAAGATGAAGAACATAGACGAGAAACTGGTTCCTCCCAACTATACCAATAGAGTCATCACCCTATGGTATAGGCCGCCTGAAATATTGCTTGGATCCACAGACTATGGTAGGGAAATTGACATTTGGGGGGTTGGGTGCCTCCTCGTGGAACTGTTTACTCGACGTGCCATTTTCCAAGGTACAAATGAAATTGATCAACTATGGAAGATTTACGATATCATGGGTACAATAACCACTGAGAACTGGACCAGTGCATACAAACTCCCCTGGTTTGAGATT
Organism: Pichia sp. P7020A; assembly: GCA_025531525.1. Taxonomy (NCBI): domain Eukaryota; kingdom Fungi; phylum Ascomycota; class Pichiomycetes; order Pichiales; family Pichiaceae; genus Pichia; species Pichia sp. P7020A. The sequence goes on along the minus strand of JAMYHI010000046.1, from coordinate 26,941 downwards.
ATGAGACCCAGCCATAGGACCGATTCTAAGTTCCATGAAAAATTCAGCTCCATTCTAACACCGGAATGTTACAAGCTTGCCACAGAGTTGTTGCAAATGAACCCTGCCAATAGAATATCTGCAAGCGAAGCATTAAACCATCCATACTTCAAGGAAGATCCGCCAATGCGCTCTCTCGAATTCTTGAAGACAGTCAAGGGAGAGTGGCACGAATTTGAAGCTAAACAAAAAAGAAGGATGCTTCAGAAACAACAACAACAACAGCAGCAGCAGCAACAGCAGCAGCAGGAGTAATAGGGTAGTACCTATCACGACGAGTTTAATACTATCTCATCATACTTTCGTGTTTCGATGTACCTAAAATCGATAGGATATTTCTAAACTCTGCGTGGTCTGCCAGCTTAGAAGCTGTATGTGCATATATGACGATCGATTATACATTTGATTCTCCGATCCGTTCTAGAATTGTCTATATAGGTGCATCTAGATACATGGTGAATAAACTGTAGAGACGCAAAGAGACTGCAGCTTGTCTATAACCCTAATAAACTTTCACTAATTCGCTTATATGCATACAGAGTTATATTTGAACGTGCACTTATGCACACATGTATATGTGTAGCGCATGCGCACTAGCTCTAGAGCCATGTCTAGTACATATTGAGCTCTAGAGACCGGCCCTTAAAATGAAGTGACCAAACCTTATATACCACACGAAGATGCGCATGCACGACGGCGTCATCGGTACGCGCGTATGCTCGCTTAAGACTTAAGCTTATAAGCTAGTCTTAAGCGCCACCCGGCGCGAATAACCGTTAATACGATGCCGGAGTTGGCTGACACGCATGGGCGAAACGGCGGACTTCCAAGCTTTCCGCTGCAAGTAATTTACAGGAACGAATTGAATTTACGCGTGTGCTAGTGGGCCAGCGGGCTGCGGGCTGCGGGCTGCGGGGCGCGCAAATTAGTGGGCTCGGCCGGATTGAGCGGACGGGACTCCCCGTTAACGATCAAAAATTGAATTTTACCAGCACCTGACAGTACCCTAGGGAGCATAATTATAATTCTAACCTTGTCGGTAACGTGCATCGTGACACTTGTTAGTAAAGGTGCTACATTAATTGTACGCTAAACACATCTATACATTCTACTGATACTAAACAGCTTATTTGACTTGTCTGTATTTCACAAAACAAGGTCAATCAATAGTTAGGCGTAAAATATCTTTGCTTTGAATTCTACAACTTGACACAATCACCGTATACCAATTCTTTTTCGGTTCTGCAGGCTGCATATTTAATAATACACCAAAATCTAGCTTTAAATGCTACAGAATCAACTTTCGCTTTTCCTTGCGATAACCTTTCTAGCTATGGTGGTATCGGCTAATGCTGTACCTGATCCAAATCCATGGATGGGTAGCAAGAATGGGGGAAATGAAAACAAAGCTAATAAAGTCAGTAGTAAAATTAGTAAAGCAAATCTAAAAAGGGGAAAAGAAAGTCAGGTGATACACGATTATTCTAAGGAGAATACAGTTTCTCTGAACTCAATGGCTATATTGCCTTACACGTTCACTGAATGTGTAGATGATTTAAAAATAATCGTGACAGCCTTGTTACAAGATCTAAACCATTCCACTGGATTTGAAGCTTTACTGGGTGGCAAAGTTAATTCTAGAAGCAACAAGAACAAACAACTCAGTAAGCCTAGTTCTAGAGAGAAAGGTAGTGAAGATTTTTTCATTCAAAGTATCAAAAAAAGTACGGTGCACAATAGTCTGCATGTGTTAGAATATACGATTGAAAGTTTCACTAAACAAGTAGTTGAATTATGTTCTCCAATGGACTACAATCAAGTTACAGATGAATTCCTGAAGGAACTCACTAATGGTAAGTACTCGGAAATTTGCTACATTAATCTTGCTGATAATCATATTAGTGGTACTTACGATGATAATGAGTGTTTTCTGACAGTTATCGCAGTCTATCAAAGGATCAAAAACAGGTCCTTGCTCAAAAATAAATTGCTCTCCTCTTCGAATACCAAATCAAAGGATGACAAGCATAGCAAGAAAGACAGGAACTCTTCAACTGCAAGAAATAAACATCTCACTATCAATGAAAAACTTGCAATACTCAAGAGCCGCAGATTGGGGGATGCAGCTCAGAAGGATAACGTTGGCATGCTCGCCAAAAAGAATAACACTAATAACAAAGGCGTCAATATCAAAACTTTAACTAAGACTGAAACTGACCTCAGAGTATCCACTGCAACGGTTCCTAAAACTGTCTACAGGGTTACGAATAGACCATCTCTAATTCAAGATACCATCACCACCGTTATCACAACGAGGCTCACGGATACAACCACAGAGACCAAGTTATTAACGTCAACAATTTTGAGGGAAAATACAATTCTAAAGACAACAACCTTTACCGATGTGATTCTTGATGTATATGTCTCAACAAAAGTAGTTGCAAAGAAAACAATAGTTGAGAACCGAACTCTATTGAAGGTTATCACAAAAGAATCCGAAGTGGTGCGGCAAACAACAATCACCGTTGCCCCTCCGGACGTCATGGTGAATGCTGCATATGATTCCAGCACACGTACAATAGAGATAGGAGCTGATGTTACCCACAATGCATTGCTGGATGTAACTACAGTTACTCAAACTGTCAATCCTCTAAATCTTAACGTTTTTTCTAGAATATGTGGACTCGCATCGAGAGCAGGACTTCCATGTCCGACGCGTAGCACGCCTACTTCTACGCAAGGGGAGCAAAATATGAACATTAATGTTAACGTTATTGGTAACAAGGGGTATGTGAAAGTATTGAAGAATGTGACTGGTTCCAATCCACCACCTTCTGCTACTGCGACTGCTACCACTACCACGACTGTGGTGACAACTACCACATCCACAGATAAAATAACCAAAACCAAATACAAAGTTGCCACCAAAACCAAAACAGACACTACAACCAAAACCAAGAATAAAGTGGTCACAACGACTAAACTCGTACCCCCAGATTTTGATGCTGGTTGTGATGGTGATACTGATACTGATAATGACAATGATGCCTGTTTAGAGAATCCAGAAGACTGCTTCAATGACGATGATAACCTGGAGCAGTTTCAAATTCAACAACAGATGATGAATTTCGTCAACAACTCAACACTTAAGGATTACCACCCCAGTGTCTATTACAACAAAACACTCAACTACACTCTGCTTCCTCAACTTGGAAATCGCAGTACATTCAGTCAATACGAAAACTACACACATAAGTTCCCGAGCGGATCAAACTCCGTCAACCAGGCACCTTCCATCATTCTCCCTAGTCTGGCGCTTATACTCTGTATCATGCTTTATGTATTGTAGATGTTAATTTGTGTACATATGCCTGTCCGGGAATAACACACCAAACAACGTGGGCCTGTGGCTCCCAACTTCACTAATTGAACGAACTGTAGGGAGTGAACAAGTGAGGAAAATTTTTCATTTTCCAGAACTTCAACATTCTTCGTTCATCACAATTTCACATTTGGCGAGAGACATTATAGAGCTGTTGCTGCTGCATCTGCTGTATGCGGGAAGGAAACTGAGGAGGAAGAACCCTACTAGCAACAACAGCACACATACACAGAATGGCTACTATCGGTATTGCATTTGGTAACTCCACCACCTCTTTTGCCACCATCAAGGATGGTAAGGTTGACGTTATCGCTAACCCAGACGGTGAGAGATTCATTTCTTCCACTTTATCTTACGTCGACGGTGACGAGTACCACGGTCAACAAGCATTAGCACAAGTTGTTAGAAGTCCACGTAGTACCATTGTTAACTTCAGAGATTTCATTGGTGTTTCATTTGCTGAGATCAATGCCCAATACTCTAAGTATGCAGCACACCCAATCGAACTCAATGGTAAGGTCGGATACGAAATTAACGGTAACAAGATTTCCATTGATGAAGTTGTCAAGAGACATCTCAAGCAAATCAAGAACGCTGCAGAAGACTATTTGGGACAATCCATCGAATCTGTTGTCATCACTGTTCCTACCAACTTCTCCGAAGCTCAAAAGAAGGACTTGACTAGAATTGCAGGTGAAGCTGGTCTCAAGGTCAAGCAATTGATTCACGAACCAACTGCTGCATTATTAGCACACTTATCCAACAAGGAACAACTCTTAGAAGACAAGATCTACGTTGTTGCTGACTTTGGTGGAATTAGATCCGATGCTGCTGTTGTTTCTGTCAGAGGTGGTGTCATGACCTTATTGGCAACTGAACACAGCACTCAATTAAGTGGTGCTGAGTTAGACGAAACTTTGATTGATTTCTTTGCAGCTGACTTCCAAAAGAAGTTCAAGGCAGATGCTAAGAAGACTGAAAAGTCATACTCCAAGCTGGCTGCAGCTTCCATCATCACCAAGAAGACCTTATCCAACATCCAAACCGCTAACGTTTCCGTTGATTCTTTAGCTGAAGGTTTTGATTACATGTCTTCCATCAACAGATTGAGATTTGAATTGGTTGGTAGAAAGGTTTTCTCCGAAATGTTGCAATTTGTTGAAACTGTCGTCAAGAAGGCAGGTCTCGAACCTTTAGACATTGACTCTGTCTTGTTGGTCGGTGGTACTTCCAACATTCCAAAGGTTGCATCTACCCTTTCATTATTATTCCCAGAATCCACAGAAATATACGCTCCATCTGTTGACTCCAAGCTTCCAAATCCAAACGAGTTGAATTGTAGAGGTGCAGCTATTCAAGCTTCTCTCATTGCAAGTTTCGATGATGAAGAGATTACTGAATCCTTACAACCAATCGTTGTCAACACTGAACACATTCAACAACCAATTGGTATCAAGGATACAGAAGGTAAGTTCTTGACCATTCTGTCCAAGGAAACCGCATACCCAATCAAGAAGGCTATCTCCTTCACCAGCACATCCGATAACGTTCAGATTGAATTCTACGAAGGTAAGCGTACGATCAAGGAGACCGTCGTTGAAGCAGAACAATACTCTGATGAAGAGGAAGATTCTGAGGAAGAAGAACCAGAAACTATCAAAGAAGTTGAATACGTCCCAGGTACTTTACTCGGTAAGATGGTTCTGACCGGTGCTAAATCCGGTAACAAGGTCGATGTCATTATCCAAATCGATAGAGAAGGTAAGATGCACTTGACCGGTAGATCTGGCGATGCTGTTGTCAAGGGTGAAGTCAGCCAAGCTTAAATAACCTAAGGTAGGTATCGAGTGTATATGTATATATATTCATGTTATAAATTGAACTGAATCTAAGTGAGATAATGTTTTACTAAACAATAAATTTACCTTTGTTGTTTGGGTCATATTCCTCAACTGCGTCCAGGAAGTTGAACTTGTTGTGAAACATTCTCTCGGTAGTTATCTTGAAACAAGAGGGAATTTTAATGTTGTCATTCTCGCTGACGCCATTGATTAGGTTAGCTAAGTATTCGCTGCATGACCAAATTCTTGGCATTCCATGACCGCAAAATCCTGCTTGGAGATAGAGGTTTGGACGTCCATATTTCCCCAACTCTCCAATAAAAGGAAAATCATCATTCGAATAGGCCATGCAACCAGCCCAGGTGTAATCATTGATGAAATCAGTATCCTTTGCAAAATCAGGATACATTCTAGCTGCATAATCTCTGAAATAATCGATAGTTGCATCTGGTGCGTATGAGTCGTCCGTGTTGTTGTACATTTCCATGATGTTCGGATATTTCATGTAAGTTTTACCGCCACCACCTGCAATCATTGACATATCCTTGTGTGCGGTAACGTAATCACCTTCACATGGATTGGTGTGATAATAATTGTACTTCAGTTTCCCTGGAGTTTCTTTCAATGGCTTAATATGGGAGACCACGCCTTTGACGGGCATAATCTTAGTCCCGAATTCAGGTAAAATGGCTCTCGTGTAAGCATTCGTTGCACAGATGACTTTCTTACAATTCACCGCACCTCTATTGGTAACGACAAGCCATCCCATGCCATCGGTTTTCTCTAGATGTTTGACAGTAGTATAAGTCTGCAAATTCAGTCCCTTCTCCAAACATTTCTTCATAAGGAAAGTAACCAACTTATATGGCCAGACGGAGCATGTTGGAACGGTGTAACAGAAAGGTCCAACCTTATGTTCTGATACGTCATTGGATTGTGGGTGAAAATAAATATTCACCATGTCCTTCAGTTCTTGGGAAATAAACTTATTATTCATGAAGGCGTAGTAATCATTCAATCCATCTTCGTAAGTTCTAGGATCATCGAAAGTTTGACAGGCTGTGCGTAAATCTAGGTTGCAATCAATATTCAAATCTTTGATGAGTTTACTTACTTTTAGTAACTCATTGTGTTCAAAAGTGACAATATCTGCTGCAATCTCATCTCCAAATTTGTCGACTAGAGATTTATGATCTGCTTGATATTCACCACGGATGTGGCCACCATTTCGACCGGTTGCACCTGAACAAAAATCCCTTGCCTCAAGCATTAGAATCTTTTGATTTTTAAGGCCTGTATTCACGTTATCCTCATTTGCCCACAATAAATGACTTGCAATGGATGTACCACTATATCCCGACCCGATGATGACAATATCAGCATCCAAAGGCAATGCTTCAGTTGACCTGTGATTCTTCAAGTCGTCGGGACCTTCTTCGATCCAAAAAGATTTGGAGGGGTTTGGATGTGGATAAGATTTTGACATTGCACTGCTCGTCCAACTAAATCACACAGAGCCATCATGTTCCATCCGGAGAAGCAAAAACACCCAAAGAACTGGCACAACGACCCCCTCTTATGGTTGAATTACCAGCGAAATCTTGTTCAGTAGGTACAGACAAGATAAGAGATAACTTCCTAAGCGGGTATCGCTCTCCGCTATCCGCTGTGCCAAAATGTAAGCGCGGTCTGCTATTCTCGCCACAACAACATATTTGTTGTGCAAGACTAACCTAAAATTAGATTGGCTTTTATCATGCCTAAGACTCCTCTACAGTGAGATTTTGAAGGTGATATTACATTCATAGCATTTTAATACAACTTTATAACTTAATATGGAGCTGCAAACGGCTTTCTAACCTTTTCTTAAATCTCTTACTCTCTTGTCTTCTTACAGTTTTTAAAATATACGTAACAATCTTTAGAATTCCCCAAATCATCGATTTTTGCAATTTAGGCGATCACGTGACTTGTATTTTTTTTGGAGAAGCGGTCTGCGGCGCGATCCATTCCTAATATGCAAGTGGAGAATATGATGACGGAATAGTCCACTTCTTTGGTTTCTCTTACATATGCAACACGAAATGGGAGTACAGACAATTCAAAAGAGCAACAGAACTGATATTGTTGGTAGAATGCCGTTTGACCAAGTATTCGAAAGGTATTTGGATGGTCTGGCCTCGCAAGAAGCGGGACTGTCGACAACGGCGATGTACGTTTTCGAAGACGCCTTAGCAAAGGCTGATGCGTATCAACTGATTAACTCAGAATACCACCCGCAACACACCAGTATTTTGGAGCTGTTAGGAAGCTGCTATCTGAATAATAAAAGGGAGACGGATGCATTCGCCTTACTCTCACGAGCCATGGAAATGGAACCTGATAATATACGAATACTGTACAGGTTGTTCAATTACCATTTGACAACATCACCTAACGAGAAGGCCGCTTTGGCGATATTTTTACGAGCAGAGAGTACAATGAACGATTTGAAAAGGAAACATAAGGACATGTCTATCTTCAAGATGTTTGAAGCAAAGGGGTTGGCTTTGAAGAAGAAGAGGAATACAGATTCAATTTTGCAAGAGGAGAATGTGGATAAGCAAAATATGATGAAACAATTACCCCTTGAGATTATCTACACAGTAATGTCACATTTAGATGAGAGATCTTTGCAAAAGCTGTTGTCGATCTGCAAAGGGTGGAGAAGTACAATTCTTGAATCTCCTTTACTAATTGGAGCTTACAGAATCAATGGTCGGTTGACTGTAGAGAAACTACAACGATACTTGAGATTGTTCGATCAAAAAGTTTCCACATCAGATATCGTCGTTGAGGCTTTGAACCTCGAGATGAATTATCCAGCTACTGATGCAAAATTGACTAAACTATTGCTAGCCGCCCGCTTGCGAACGAAACAAATGAGATTACAAGGTGGCGTGGAATTCTATCAAACTATACCAAAAATGATCAAAGACTCAAAATCGAGAGTATTTTCGGATCTAATGGAACTATCACTAGATGTGCACGATAAGGATTTGACCTTTGATACGATATCGTCGGTTCTAGGACTCACCAATAGACTAAGGGTTTTATGCTTGAGAATAACGAGAATCAGCCCCCAGATCAAAGGCACTTCAAAAACCGTCGCTTTGAATGAACTTCACCGTCTTTCCATCCATTTTAATGGTACAGATATGATCCCAGCAGCTGAAGCTTTCTTTCAATCACTTGATTATCCAAATTTGCAGTCCGTCATTTTCATGGGAGGCGTACCCAGCGGTTTGAAGGTAGCCTTGAATAAGGTGAACAATTTAAAATCACTAAAATTGTGCTCTTACTCGGCTCCGAAGTTTGTAACTCAATACTTACTACGAGGCAATGCAGACTTCGATATGATCAAGAATATCGAAAAACTCGAAATAGTAGGTCAACTTAGTCAGTCCCAAATTAACACGATTGATGCCACTATTTTAGCTAGTGCCGAATTGCCCGTCTTCAATAAACTGAAGACATTAGTCTTCAAAGATATCAATGTAACCTGCACAGTACTCGAAATCTTCCTAGATACGTGCAAGAATACTTTGAGAAACTTATACATATTGGGGATTACCTCCATAGAGTATATGTCTCATACAACAAATCCAATGGGGACCATTCCCAGAACGAATAGAGCTGCTTTTAATGTGAAATATATTCTACAAACAGCACCTAGACTCACCAGATTCAGATTTACTGATAAACAGATGGGCTTGAATGAATTCACACAAGCAATGTTTGAGATTGCCACATTGACCAAACCCATCAAATTGGAACTTTTTGAATTTTCCAATGACAAGCTCAAAGCACAGGATCACGTCCTTCAGTTTCTATCCATCAAGGACAAACTAACTATCAAACATGTACGGGTAAGATGTTCCATAGTTGATCCACTTAAAACCTTCGTTGATATGGCAGTTGCCTCCGGCCAGGTCAAGTCTGTCGAGTCCATCAGAGACACTCGAGGGGTAATCGATGAGATTGACATATGATTTTTCTATAACGCACCATATTTTTCCAATAGCTCTCTCTTTTTTGCTTCCCTCATCAGTTTATCTTGCTCCTCCTTTTCTTTGAGCTTCAACATGGCACTTGTAGGCGATATTTCAGTGGCAAATTCTGTAGCAGTGACTTTCTTGGTCCCTTCCTTATCTTCTACCCATTTCTTCCTTTGCTTTTGCTGAATAGTTCTATTGAACTTTTTCAATTTTTCAAACTCTGCGGCCTCACCCGTTAAGAAGGGTATGAATTGATTTCTTTCATTGAGGTAACCTTCCTTCAAATCCTTGTAGACTCTTGATTTTGGATTATACCTTAGTTCTTCACCAGTTTTGATGACTTCCAAGTATCTCGGCTTGGCGCCTAGAGATCTTGTAATGACCGTTGTGTCCGTTGGATCCAGTGCTAAGGGATTTTTATCCGTTATAGCTTTGATAAGAGTATCAGTTTCCTTCTCTCTCTCACTTTTACCTTCTGGCGGAGCAGTGAAATCACCACTGCCAGATTCAACGTGCTTATCGGTAGCTTCCACAGAGGCGATTTCACTACTATTTGGATTCTTTTCAAGGTATTTCTTCAAAACTTCCTCTTCTTTCCTCTTCAGATTCTCTACAAAGCCATCATATTCCTCATCCATCTCAACACCACGCCACCTGTCTCGTTTAGTATCCCAATCGTCAGTATCCCTTTTCACCAAATGCTCTTTGCGTTCGGCTTCAATATTGCCCCCATTTTCATACAGATGAGAGAGAGAATGTGGCTTCTCGAGACAGTCAGCTTTAGAGTGCTTACCACCACAATTCTCACACCTTCCTTTCTTCTTCCACTCTCTCATTTTTCTCCTTATGGAATTTTTCTGTTGTGCATTGAGCTTGCGAATTTTAGACTCTTTCCCTTTATCTTCATCTTCATATGGTATATCGACAATAACATCAAATTCATCGTTGATACCTAACCCTCGCCTAGCCTCATTATTAGGTATTATCTGAGCTCCTGGATTCAATCTCTGATGTTTGAGACGATCTGTTGATTTATCCTTGATTTCCTTGTATAATTCATCATCTGTCTTCCGTTTCCGACTTCGTGAATCTACGGATAATGCCTCATTTGAATAGTACCAGGGAGTAGAAGATATGAATTTCGGAATGTAATCATTTACTTTTCTACCCGTTGTGGAATCAACGTATGTTCGTTTGTTTGGGGGTCCTGTTTGGGTCGGTTTCTTCCCAGTCATGTTGAAAATGAAGAGAGAGTGTGATCAAGAGATAAAAAGAGAAAAGGATAGAGGAATAGCTGGTAGTCCCGAGGTATGTTGTCAGGAAGAAGGTATACTAAATTGGAGAATAATAAATAAATGAGATAGCCGAGAGCCGATTAGCGACTAAAATCTGTAAAATTTCAACCTTCAGCTTTCGGTTGAGTTCAATTCATGAAATTTTTCAAATTTTTTTAGAGTCTTTTCCAATGCGTAAGTCTGTATGTGTGTTTGTGTGTTTGCATCAGGTCTACAATTTGCAGCAAAGTACAACCAAGAACAACCATGGCATTAAAGACGAATGCATTTGTGAGACAGTTGGCTTCCAACAAGAGAACAGTGAGAGAAAATGCGCTCTCTACGTTGAAGAAGTTTTTATCTTCACCAGAGAAGGCTAAGAAGATGAGCAAGTCTGAGTTGAACAAGCTCTGGAAGGGGTTGTTTTACACGATGTGGTTCTGTGATAAACCAAGACCACAACAGAGGCTTGCCAATGAACTCGCCAAGCTTTTTAGCGAGTCTATCTTTGAGGGACAATTTGGCAATTTTGTCGAAAGTTACTGGACCATCATGATCAAAGAATGGAGAGAGTTGGACAAATGGAGACTGGATAAGTTTTTGATGTTAATGAGATACGTTGTAAGAGAATGTCTTGTGAGGCTACAGCAGAGTGAGTGGGATTTGAAGAAGATTGATGAGTACTTCTCCGTTTTGACTGAGGTTGTGCTAAAAGACGAAAATAAGATTCCCCGTGCCATTACGTACCATATCATTGACGTCTGGGTGGATGAACTCGAGCGTGTGATATTCGGTGAAGATGAAGAGGAAGATAACGAGGAGGATAGTGACGACGAAGATGAAGATAAGGAAGCTTCAACCGAAGAAGAGTTGGAGGAAAAGCGTCAAAAGAAGATTGAAGACAGAAAAACTATTCTCGAGGAACAAAACGTCCCTATGGATGCACTTCTCGCACCTTTCAAAGCACTGTGTGGGCCAAAGAACTTCCCAGCCTTAGTGAAGAGAGTGAAGATCGAGATCTTATCAGATGAACGTCTTATCGAACTCGGCGTGGACGTCAGTCTTCCTAAGTTCAAAAAGAGTGCATCTGCCGACGAAGAAGAAGAAGAAGAAGAAGAGGAAGAAGAGGAAGAAGAGGAAGAGTGGAAGGGCTTTGGTAACTGAGCGAGAGCGCTCCACCGCCGTGTCCACCGCCGTAGCTGTAGCTGTGTATAGTAATAGACCTGTTGGCGTGTATCGTGTATCCCGGCATCCAGTATCCAGTATTTACCCGCCTGAACCGACGCGTCGGTCGCGATTTCCTCTGTTCGCGTCTTTTCCGCGACGTGTTCTTTCATGAGCGGCGACAAAGACAAGACATTGAAGATGGTCCTCACAGCAGGTGGCCGACAGTGACATGAGAGGAGAAGAGAAGACAAGGACCAGCACAGCACCACTCATCACAACAGCAATGGCAGACATGGAAAAGATCACAGACGCTCCAGTGGAGTTCTTCAGAGACGGCGCACGTTTCGTCCAGAAGTGCACGAAGCCAACCCAGAAGGAGTACCTGCAATTGATCAGAGCAGTCGGCATGGGTTTCATCATGATGGGTGTCGTTGGTTACGTTATCAAGCTCATTCACATTCCAATCAGATATTTGATTGTCTAAGTGCTTTCTGCACTGCATCTAATGAGGTTGTTCAAAATGCAGCGTTCAGCGAGCGCCGGAAGTGAATCGTCCTATTCGAGCAATTATCGTCCCCCTCTCCCCACCCCAGCATACCTAGTGTATACCGTGTAACTCTTCTAATACAGCTATTTATTCGAAACACGCTAGTTCCTACAGTCACCTGTGCTGGCGTGGTACTATCTCGTCGATCATATCTCCAGCTTGTCAGCGTCAGGAATTGGAATCCACGTTTCTCATTTCTCACCATGTTTCCGCAGCTTGAGAATGTGACATCAGACATCAGGCTCTCGATTTGACCGATGATCGTTTCCTCTTTCCTTTTCCCCCCTTTTTTCTAGCAACATAAACCAAATCAACTACAGAGCGGACGCAACCGTGCACAGAGAGACAATGAGCTTCTCGTCATTACTTTCTCAGATCACTTCCGACAAGAACATCAAGGAAAAGTTAAGTGTCGCTTCTCGTGCCTCCAAAACGGTTTCTACGTCATCTACATGTACAAAGAAACCGGCACAATCACAATCTCCCTCAGCTGGTGGGAAGCCAACATCTCAGAATAAAACCACCACAAGACCTTCAAGACCTTTATCATCAGCCCCACCACCAGAAGATGACCCGGCTGTGCGTCGGTTGAAGGAAGCAAGGCGAAAAGAGCGTGAACGTTTAGAAGCACTAAAGGGCAAATCAAAACCTAATACAAAGTCAGCCTCCTCATCATCTACTTCATCAAAACAGAGAGCATCATCTCCCAATACTTCTTCTTCTTTAAGGCAAGGTGCCAGATCCTTAGCCAACTCAACAGCGCCTAGAAGAGAGAAGATACCCCCACCGCCGCCTATTAAATCTAGATTCAAGTTCAAACCTTCCAAACATGTAGTACCAGCACCCGCTTTGTCTCACTCTGCACCCAGCACCGGCTCTAGATCTACTTCAAGGGATGCAGCCAACAGAATATCGTTCAAGGACTTGATGAAACAAGCAGAGTCCATAAAGCAACCAACGATAGCGGTTCAACCTTTCAATTTAGCGAAAAAGAGCCCCCAGAAAGAACCTAGCAAGGCATATCAATCACTGCAAAAAGTACGTCTCAGAGGAACATCTCAATCACCATCACCTTCCACAGTTAGGGGAGAGACCACAAGACGAGACCGAGCAAGACCCGAGCATAGACAGGGGATACCCTCAAAGAGAATGGTACCCCCACCACCATCACGACCTGTGGGATTTGCAAAACCTAATCCCGATCTCTTGAATAAATTGAAACAGAGACGAGAATATGCTCCCGAATCTGAAAGATCAATGAAAAAGAATAGTGCATATCAAGGCTTGCAGAAGAAAAGGAAGGAAAAATCGGATTCTTACAGCATTGATGTTGGTGATGATGACGATGACGATCTGGAAGACGAGTATGGCTACGGGTATGGATACGATGACGAATATGACTCTCAAGATGACGGATTCATTGTCGATGAAGATGAAGAAGGGGAAAATATGGCAGCGGCAGCGAAGGCTGCACGTAGACAGAGGAGGGATTATGATAATATGCGCTCGCAAGGTTACAGCAAGGACGAAATTTGGGAAATCTTCAATAGAGGTAAGAAAAGAAGCTACTATGATAGATATGATGATTACGATAGTGATGATATGGAAGCAACCGGTACCGAAATATTGGAAGATGAAGAGAGGACCTTGAAACAAGCTAAGCTTGATGATCTCAGAGAACAAAAGTTACTTGAACAGAAAGCACTCCAGAAGAGGAAAATTACAAAGAAGCACTGAGCAAGCACTACAGGGTTTCGAATTATAGAAATAATAATATGTTGAATCTTGGCACTTATATACTGTTTAATATTAGTCACTATACTCAAACTCGTAATCCTCATCTTTGTTGCCATCCTCGGTTTCAACATCTTCTTGTACTACTGCTGTACTTTTATCAGTGAGCGTAGAACCGCTATGGGGCTCAATACTATCATCTGGATGGTCATCACCGGCAAGTTCGGCAAATTCTTTGTCAAGCTGATCCATCCTGTCATCATCGGCATTGAAGTCGCTACTCTCACTCCCGCTATCATCGTATCGTCTCTCTTCATCTGGATTGTAGACCATGCCAGACTCGTCTTGCGAAGAAAGGAGGCCACCATTGCCAAACGTGAATACGGATTCTTTCATCTTACCATTACCATTACCACCGTGTCTTTTATCAGTCATTTCAATCATCCCTTTACGCTGGGGTTTTGTGATGTCGAATTCTTTTGAATATACATCAGCATATGGAAGTCCGGCATCATCTTCAAAATCACTTGCACTCAAGTCCGTCCGTTCATTGATACCCTCTTCATCAAATCCTGCATAGCTAGCCTCAACATGACTTCTCGTACGGCTCGATGCCGGAGTGAAGTTGGGGACAAATCCTCCAACTTCAAATCCACCATTTTCGTCCTCCTCATCGGCACTGTCGTCGTCATATTGCTCTCTATTTTTGCCATCATCATCATCATCATCATCATCACCATCATCATCGAAGTCATTAATATCTCCGTGGTCAGCAGATAAACGCTTTCTGATCTTGAGCTTTGTAAGTAATATTTGCCATGATCTCAAGTTGAGCAAGTCCTCGCGTCTTCTATTCTCTTCTTGCTCGGCTTCTTTCAAGCCTTGACATATTAGTTCAACCGCATCTTTATATTCAGTAAGAGTGACAATACCCTCAATTTTAGCACTAACGTCTCTTCTAGCACCTTTAAAATCAAACCCAACAACAGCAGGTGCATATTCAATATGCATCATCTTTGCTGCCTTTTCTGCATATGAATTAGGGACGTGAACGCATCCTTCTGGTATCATCCATGGTTCATATATATCGATATTCTTGAATGTATTCTTAGGAATTTTACCATTCTCAACAAGTGGTGGAACATACTTCTCAGTCTGAAACTCAGCATAGAGTCGGCCGGCATCTTCATCCTCACCATCGCCACCATCTTCATTGTCACTGAGCCGAAAATCATCCTCAGTTCCACGCTTCCTCTTACCCACTGCCTTCTTTTTCTCCCGAACCTTTAAAGGCCTTTCACCGACTTTCAATACACGTCCCCGCATGAACCATCCTCGTGCACTTCGAACAACATGAACGTATTCACGCTTGTATACTGGGATGAAGCCATCAGATGCCTTTTTGGTGTGGCCCTTATTGGATAAACCGCCACACGAAATCTTCGGACTCAAGATTTCATTGAACTTTAAGTCACTCTCCAAAACGTAGATAGGATGACCCTTGAAGTCACCAATGTTAGATGGCATACCTTCCTTCAACCCCATTTCTTCGAACTCAATTTGCTCAAATTTATCAACACGATTATCCTTCAGACGTTTGGACGAGCATACACCGCGTAATGCCTCACACCACCATTTATCCCACTTAGGCTCTCTAGTTATTCTTTTCTTTCTCACCTTGGCATTATACTCCTTTGCATATCTTCTAGTGATGTCCCTGACACCTCCAACTCTATCATAACCCACGACATACCATGAGTTGTTCCTGATACAATTCATAGGTGGCTCAAGTTTGGATTTCCAACTGACAACTTCAATGAGCTTCTTCACCATTGGATCGACCGTTATGTGCTTTTTGGCATCTTTATCCCAAACCTCAGCCCAGAATACGGGCCAGGCACCATATTTATCGGCAAACTCTCCAGCCTTCTGTGCTTCTGTCTGCACAGGAGTGTTTGTATACACTTTTTGTTTAGTTCTCAGACGTGAGAGCAATGTATCTCCCCCATTCCTCTTCCCTCGTTTACGTGGAGTCACTGCCGTTCGCTTCTTAAATGGTGAAACAGTTTCTTCCACCAAGTTAGTGTTTTCTGGATTACTGATGGCCTCACAACGCTTCATGTTGGTAAAGTCAGGTGGTTGCATTGAAAATACAAGTCTGGCAGGAAGATTAATTGATCTCAATAAAGCAACAAACCCCTGGGAGGCAATATCTCTGGAACCCCTGTGAGTCAGTATGGCCACTCTAAATAACGCCTGATTCATTGACTGCTTGTGCTTGGGGATCACACTTTCTGGTTGTTTGAGCTCATTCCAAGTCTTTTTGTACAGAACGGGGGATCTCGGATTCACCTTCCAAGCACTCTGCCACCATTCCATGAGATGTCTTAGAAGATCAAGTAGCTTTCTAGTTTTTGATTGAGTTGTAACATTATTCTTAGCTCGATGCTCATGATATTGTTTGAGTTCACTCTTTATCTGTCTTGGAATTTGTTTCTGCAACTGGACCAGTAATTTGGGATCCGAAATCCATGAATTCCGACACACCCCATGTCCCATCATGATGAATAAATGCATAATGTGTAACGTTCGGCGGAAGTTCCTCTCCTCGGAATCAACCATGATAGACCGTTGTTTCTTCTTCTCTGCCCTGGTGTGCTTCTTGATGGTAACATTAATCGAGTCATCTTCACCGTTAGTTTGCTCTCCATATGTGTAGTCGTCAAATGTAGCGTCGAGATCAACGTCCTCAAATTCATCGGAATCAATGTCCTCCTCATCCCCGGAGGATTCCAACTCCGTCGGTGAGGTAGCAAGGGGTGATCTTTCTTTGTCAGAATCATCCAAATTGACGACTTCAATTTTATCAAAGTGCTTGGGCCTTTTGCTTTCTCTTTTTGCATTTCGATCATCATCATCATCATCATCACTCTCAATATGGATCAGATATCGCTGACTCTCTTCCAAGACCACAGGTGGGTTTGCTTTCAATTCTCGTTGTCTCTGAACAGGAGTCAACAATTTCTTCGATCTCATTGGATTCGATCCATTTGCAGTGGTACTCTCTGTGACGTTATTGGTTTCAGTAACCGCTCTCCCGTGTCGTTTCAGTGGCCGTTTCTGCCGTGCAGTGCCATTGGCGCCATTGGCACCCTTGTGTTCTTCTGCTAGCGCGTTTCGAAGCAGGTCTCTCATGTCCCTGGTTAGCTCTGGCATATTTACTCTCCATTCCTATTCCTAGTCACTGCTATTAATGTATGCGAAATAGGGTAGTGAAGATGCTAGTGGCTGATAGTCGACGTGATTAGGTGAGTACATGCGATAACATTACACCATTATCACATCAAATTATTATCTTCCGGCAAATTGTATAGCGTGCTGTGAAATTTCAGTTCTGGTAATTCGGATCAAGATTTCACCAACTACTCCATGTTCCATGTTAAGACCTCCGCATTACGGGGACCATACATTCTCTCGGAGGTCGAAACGAAGTCACAGAGCATCGTCGTATACTGATGATGAACCGCTTTGCGAGCAGGGTACGAGTCCAGCGATATTTCTGCCTTCCTGACAAGTGTCATTTTGGACACTGGGGAACTACTCCAAGTAGCGACAATCGACTTCTACTACAACTTCGAGTACGAGAACAATACCATAAAACCTTTATCCCACGGGCAAGTATCGGACGAAATTGTGCTAGGTATTACTCCACACAAGCTGACAATTTAATACAAATGGATTTGTGCGGTAAAGATGCAAAGGGTAAGGGAACACAATTGAAAACGTCATTGACTGATTGCAAGAAAGCACTACTTGACGAACAGCCAGAATGGTTCTCGAGTCTGATGCAAAAGCAGAGAGGAATGTGTACGCACTTAATGCTTTCCAAGTCTGCGAAAACTATAGGGCAATTAGGTGATATCGAAAACAACAGTAATCTTCAACAATTTTTGGCTTACATTACTGACGACAAGATCGAGGAAAATGACTATACTCACACCTCTAAACAAAAATCACATATCAAGCCGCTCTCAGACAAGTCTGTTGAGGCAGCGTTCACTATTGTGATACATACAATTCTCAAGGCCACAATTCCTCAGTACACTAATAGGTACCTCAAGGTGGCATTGGATCAGGCAGTATCGAAGTATAAACTCAAACCATCCAAACTGTTCATTAGCCAGGAGACATTGACTTCAACCGCATTTAAACAGGGTGTACTACCCAAGTTGATCGATAATAAGGAATTTCAGCTTGCCGTCCAACTTCTTAAAGTTCGTCTTGGGGAAACTCATAATTGGAAACCTAACGTTGAATGCCGAGATGATAATGTGGTAGGCTGGATAAATGCTCTAGTTGAACCATCTGTCACTAAATCTCTATTGATTTTAACGAAATCGAAGCATATCCCAGATATAATTGCATATGACCTTTTGACTCGAATTCCCGCTAATGAGCTTGAATTTCGTTACTTTTTTGAATTTTACAAGTCATTATCAACTCAGCTCAACTTTATAGACCAGGAGAAACTATTCCATATGCGATCTTTGGGTGAAGGTGAATATGAGCGATCATTACAGATACCACCATTATTTAATAACCTCTTCAAATTTGCTTTAAGATCAAGCGTGGACAAACTTCTTCCACTCATTGAGTTATTCCTCAAGGAGAACAATGTCCCCAGTGAACACACTATGATGCAACACGGAGAACTCATTTGGCAATTATCATATGACCATACCGGAGAACATTTGAAAGTACCGTCAAGATACTATCAGCTTGCACAGTCACGACTCATTCAAGCTGTGAACTCTATGACGAAACAGAACAGGGCATTGGAAGTGGATGTGGTAACCATGCTCGGTGTTTCGAACATGGCTTGGTATAAAGATGGCAGGAAAGCTTTTGCGATGTTCAAGAATGCCAAGAAACAATTTGATCACTGGCAGTTAAGAGAATTCAAACCTGAGGACTTCAAGGAGGTTGTTTCTGAATCTGTTCACTCTAATAATGTGGATTCACAAAGCCTATACAACACCAAAATTGACTATAATATCAGATTTTTATGCAACTCCATCATATTACTTGCAGTCAACGAACAAAATGCTGCAATGATTGTCCACGATCTTTTACACATTCTGAGCAGTGTTGAACCACAAGTTTTGGAGAAATACCCGGAAGTTTGGTCTTTCGTCGTTATAAAATTAGCACAGCACGATCTGATTCTTAATCCTGGGCAAGAGAATACAGTCGCAAGAGTTTATGATGAGTATTTCGGGTACAGTAGAGAGCATGGTGTTAAGCATCCATTTGTTGTTGATTATGTGATTAATCGTACAGGGAAAGTACGTACATTGTTTTCAGTGCTTGAAAACTTGGGTACAGAGGGGATGGATGATAATAATCGTGCACACATGATCTCTAGGCTCTATAAACTTGCCAAAATACAGGCACGTATTGAACCAACTGATGATGTTGTGCAAACGTATGATTGTTTAGCCACTGCTAGAAGACTCTATGACGAGTGTATATTCAAGTCAACAAGGATGAATTCCTCACATTTACTTGGTGAAGCAATATTCACACCTGCACAAACATGTGAGAGATATAATTCTGTCAATGAATACTTCAAGATTACGCAGCTCTCTATTGCATCATTATTTGTGGCTGTTTACAAATTGCGTGAGAGTGGTGATTACGCAAATGTGAAGTGGGGCGACGAAGAACCACTCAATTATGCCATGGAAGAATTTGAGAAGAATATCTCCAAATCTTATGGCGATACTGAGGGAGGCTTATTGTACCCTAACGATAGATTGCTTACAGTTTATGCGAGCGTACTGCGAGTCTTTTCAAAGAAAGACGAAGCGGTAAAGCTCTTTCAGAGACTCGTTGACCTCAAGTATCCGGTTAGCAGACAATTGTTCGAATCAGTCATAGAAGCCGTTCCAGCGGACGAAAGAAGGGAACTCTTGAGATGCTTGGATGAATACGATGAAAGATTTGAGAAGCTTAGATCATGTAAAAGTGAGTATGAACTGAGACGAATGAAGAAGCTTTTAAGCACTGTCACAACCAAAGGAGCATTTGAATCATTTGTACAAAAATTGGAGTTCAATTGGGGGGTAGTGGGAAGATGGCAATGGCCAGGTAGGAAGCAAAAAAGCAGCTTGTAAATATATTTACTAGGATTTATAGATATTATAGAGAAATCATTCCTTTATAATTTGTAGCTCTCTCTAGTCATTGTTATCGATCGTGACTATGGCCGGCAATTTATTTCTTTCACCATCGTTGCAATTTGTTAATTGCTCAATAGTTCCGGAGTTATCGAAATTGGTGTCGGCATCATCTCTTTCAAGATTGCGTCCAAACCGAAGCCACCATATGCCCTGAGACATGAACAATCCGCCCTCCATAGCGATCATTGCTGCGTAGAGAGCCATACCCATGGGGTCAAAAGTACCCACACACATAGCAGCCATGCTGAAGATTGCGCCAGAAGAATCCATTGCAAGAAAGATGAAGTTTATGCCAACCACTCTTCCCTTGCGTTGGGCAAGTTCAAAGTAAGGGGGTAAAAGCCCTGCGCACAGGAATATTGTAGCCAGTATGCCGAATATTAGATTGGGCCAATGTTTACCATCCAAGTAAACGGGTCGTAACCACACGACGAAGGCAACTTCGATGGCTATCCAAAAAATTAGGAAACCGACGGCAGAAATGCATACAATTCTGGAGCTGTAGCTGTAAGGTGGATAATGCATGGCTTGGATGCATGCAACGGAACATAAAGCCGTGAAAAGGTGTGGTTGCAATTGCATTGGTATGTAAGAATCAGACATCACAAAGTAGACACACATAAATACTCCAGAGATACACCACAATAGCATGAATAAAGGCGGAAAGCCAGTAGCATCCTTGTGTTTGTGTAGAAAGTAGACCTGCGGAACGAGTTGGATGCACCAAAGCACAGTGCCAATTGTACCTAAAACAGTTGAAGTTGTATTATCTACCATTAGTGTTGCTGCTGTTGAAGTTGTTGCTGTTGCTGTAACGTTATGCGAGTCACTTCGGCAAGCTGGGACAGATATTGATCTTCTGGTACTGCTCGGTGCAGGTTGAATAGATATTCAGTGTTTGGACCAGAGTCACCAACGGCAGTGGCGATTACGGATGCGGTCTTTTGAACAGATTCCGGGCCGACGAATCGTTCGTTGGTCGGTGTACCGACGTAGACGGTGCAAGGAACCAGGGGACGATCGCTTTTGTCTGTTGGGAAGCCTTGCAGAAGAGAATGATCAGCGTGGTTGATGTCTGCTGCGAAGAGAACCTCTTGACGAGTATAGCCGTCTTGTTCACGATCGTCGAGATACGCTCTAGCGGTATCGGCGTGCTCAGGAGGAACAACGTAGACACAACAACGAATCTGATCAGTATCTGAAGCAGCGTCTAATTCTGCCAAGGAAGCAGGGACGAGAGTGACTACACGGCCAGGAGCAGTGGATGTACCCCGGTGGTCAGTAGAGGCTTGCCAGAAACGTCTCACGTAGCCGTTAGTCGCTAAGTGACCGTCAAAACGCACTAGATGGGCGTGTAGAGGGGTATCGTGTAGCGGCGGCTTGAATAGGAGGGAGCCGTAGCCGAGAATCCAGAGTGGAGCAGGCGTCGTCACAGTCATAGGCGTGTGCTATGGTGTCAGATCTGTAGACTGAAGAAGGAGAAAGAACAAGAACAAGAAGAACAGCGGATTGCGCATAAACCTTTGACCTTAGCGGATACAGTACACGGAAGCAAAGAAAAGAAAAGAAGAGCAGTAAGCAGTGCACAGCTTCATTGGGCCAGTACGGAGCCGGGCGGTGACAGTTGGTACATACGATGTAGGCGATACATTGCTGTTGTTATGATGGAGAGACGGTCGAAGAAAGGAAAGATGAAAGAATCTAGTTCCAGTCGAAAGATCGATCAAACATCAAACATCAAACTACCACTCCATCGCCAAGCTATAGGCACTGTCACTGTTATTCTACACACCATGTACACAGACTGCTGTCTAAGAGACTCTCATTCCATCTTCACAGAACCGAGCCGTCTGCCTTCACCCTTGAAGCCGCCAGCAGGTGATCCAGAGCCCCGGGTGGAGTTTCTGGCGCCGGCAGTACTTGCACTGGCACTGGCACGTCTCTTTGCCCCAGTACCTGCAGCGGCGCCCGGAATACGCCTGTAAACAACGGAGTCGTAGTCCACACCCGTGAGCTTAGAGACAGCCCTCTTTAGCCATCCTGGAGCACCTAAAAAGCCGGTAGAGTAGAACCACGCATGACTGGTCATGGTGTTGACAGTACCGAGCCGATTGTTGCTGGTGTCAGCATCTGGCTCCTTACCTGTGATGACACTGATGAGAGGACCGAAAGTGTGGGTCTCCAAGCAGTTGTAAACGTACGCTGCAGCAAAACCCATTAGTGCAAGAACAAAGGATTCATGACCATCAACGAGTAATCTGAAACCGAGCGACACAGCCGGCAAGAGGGATGCCTTGATTGGCATAAAGTAGAAGTTAACCTGTTGGTTATAGTTGAGCACAGACCAAGTGAATGTCAATGCTGACAAAAGAGCAGGACTCAATGAGTAGACAGGCGGTAATGCCACAAAGGCGCTGATTAGAATGATAGGCAACACAATGGCAAAGTACCACAGGTAATCAGGCAGGTTCTTCTTGAATTTCCCCTCTTCTATACCCCTAGAAAAGCTGTACATCATGTATATCTCCATCATACCTTGCATAGCCTGAGGATTAGGAACGAGAAATCCCGTTAAGAGTCGGTGAACCTCCAACTTCTGCCACACGTAAGGAAAGTAACACGTGTAGGCGGAGATGGGAATCAATTGAAGAGAGTGTAGCCCCCCCATAACGAGGGACGTCAGCGTGATGGTCCGTGTGACGGCAGGGATGCCAGAGACAAACTGGCCTAGTTCAGACATGTTTAAGATAGCTGGTTGTAAGTTGTAGGTGCCAATCGGGGAAGAACTAGGTGGTGACGTGAGGAGCTGGTGATCAGACGTGTCTTTTCCGTCTGCTTTAACCTTTCTTTCCTTCTCTAGTAGCGGATGGATTACGAGCTACCGAAGTAACCAATAAGAGCTCAAGACTCAATACCCAGTGGCAGAACATAGTGATGGCCTCTCCACATCCGGCAATTGTTCTATTGGCACTGACAATGCTCCTGCTGTTCAATTACCATACAACCCCGAAACCACCCCCACAGCAGCCAGAACTAAAACCTCAACCTCAACTTCACGGCCAAACTCCAGGATGGCACAAAGGGCACCGAATGTCGCAATGCGAGGATTATACAACTTACTCCACCAAGAAACACAAACCACTATCGAAAGGAGAGTTGAAACTGCCTTTCATGAGACCGCCTGACGAATGCAAGACTTTCAAATCAGCTGCTGTCGAGGAGCTGATAACTGACTATGGCGAAAGAATGGTTGATGATGATTTGTTCCAGCTTTTCAGGAACTGTCTTCCAAACACCCTTGACACTACAATATTGTGGCACAACAATGATATTGAATCCCCGCGTACGTTTGTATCAACGGGCGATATACATGCGGAATGGTTGCGAGATTCTGCTAGACAATTATCCGTTTATCAGCGATTCATAAAACGAGACGAATCTTTGAAGTTGCTCATCAAAGGCGCCATTTTACAACAAGCCGAATACATCAATGTTGCGCCATATTGCAATGCTTTCCAACCACCGAAGGACTCCAATGTACCTCGAAAGCCGTCTTCCATAGATAAAGTGTCGCCCAAGCCGGACTGGGAACAGGTGTTTGAGTGCAAATGGGAACTCGATTCATTAGCCTCTTTCCTCACTTTGATCAATGAGTACTTGCAACATTCAGGCGATTATCAGATACTTAGAGATAATCTGGTGACTAACTCATTTCACACAATTGCAAAAATATTGAAAAGAGAGTCCACTCCAACGTTTAGGACTGACAATGGTAAGCTCAACCCATTTCATTATGCATTCCGCAGAGATACAGACATTGGATCGGAGACATTGGTGCTATCTGGTTTGGGCAACCCGCTCAATGGAGAGACTGGTCTTGTCAGATCCGCATTCAGACCATCCGATGATGCTTGCATCTTTCAATACTTGGTACCGGCAAATATTCAAATGATGGTGGAGCTACGCAAGTTGACGAGGTCGCTGAGAGAACATAATGACATACCGATCATGCCAGGATCCGATCGTACACTATCATGGGTGTTTCAACATTATGCAGATGAAATACAGAGGGGAGTGGAAGAATATGCAATAGTGGAACATCCCCAATTTGGGAAAGTGTATGCATATGAAGTCGATGGATATGGAGGTCGTAATATCATGGACGATGCTAACCTCCCCTCGCTTCTATCACTTCCTGTACTTGAATACACCACCATCGACGATCCAGTGTATGCAAATACTCGTCGTATGATCTTAAGCAAGAGGGGGAACCCCTACTACCTCGTTGGTAATCACTTACAAGGTATAGGAGGCCCCCACGTCGGGCTTTTCCACGTCTGGCCAATGAGCATCATCATGCAGATCCGCACCACCGACGACGACAACGAGATCTTGGCTCTTCTGGACACTCTTAAGCGCAGTTCTGGTGGTCTAGGACTCATGCACGAAGGCGTTCACGTGAGCAGTCCTGGAGGAGCGGTGTTCACCAGAAGCTGGTTCAGTTGGTGCAACTCCGAGTTTGGCAAGATGGTGCTGGAATTGGCGGAACGCAAGCCCTGGCTACTCTTCAAGGACAGCCGAAAGTAACGAGCAGCCACACAGACAAACCACACCGTTGAATACTAGTGTATATACCCTTACCTCGTACTGTAAACCAGAGTAGCTCGCCACTTCCCACTTCCCACTGCCCCAGGCAGTATCAGGTATCAGCCACCTTTGCGCGTCACATGAATTCGACTGTTGATCTTCACAGCTCGCTAAAGAGCTTCGTCATTCTCCATTTAACACGGTGTTCTTTCGGGGGCCGTGACAGCCAAAGGCCAAAGCACCCAATCAGTTAACCCATCGTCATGTCAACAGAGTTCAAGAAGGTCTCAATTCACTCTGTGCCAGCCATGAAGGCAGAGGCAGACGAGCACATTGCAGACGCACTACAATCACAAGGCTACCGCGAGTCATTTGCACTCATGGACACGAAGCTCGTTCTCGGCTTCTCGTCAGTGGCGATGACTGGCCTCATGTACTACTTAGAAAAAGAATATAAGAATGATTTCACCAATAAAGAGTATGTGTGGTACTTACAATTGGTAGTGGTTGCTTTTTTCACGTTGCAAAGTATGCTGTACCTATTCTCCAAATTCGTCCTCAAAGATATTAAGTACAAAGGTTCTAGAAAGGGTAAATCCATCACTGTGAGCACTTCCACTTCTTCTAAGACGGATCCTAACTATCAGATAACGATCGAAGCGGACGGCTCCTCTCACAAAATAACGATCCCACTTAATGAAGTGTTCTTTGACGACGGTTACCTCAGCCTGGATGCATTCAACAGCAAAATCGCATCTTTCATTGAATCAATTGATAAGTCTAAATAGAGACTGTAGCATTCAATATCGTCCGCTTTATACACTAAACATTGTCCATATTACTCAACCACCGGCAAAATCGTTGTAGAAACCACGGCATAACCCTGTACACGGACAAAAACCTGCCGTAGACTGGGTACGCAAATGTTCCATTTAGACCATCTCTTATAATTTCGACAATCCTACCAGACAATAGCTGTATATCCACAACTGGTGCTAGGAATTCATTCACAGTGACGTCAGCAAACATCTGCGAATTGAGTTGTCCTGGAAGTATTGTGCTGATGACGAATTGTTGAGGAAGTTCGGCCCTCAATGCTTCCATAAACACTGCCATTGCGGCCTTCGTGCTTGCATATATCCCGAGTCCCTTGGGTCCTACAAACCCGAGCACAGATCCAACCACCATGATATGACGGCGTCTTAACCGTCTTTCATTTTCTGTACGCTCGATAGCATCGATATACTGCTTAATAAGCTTAGTATGCGAGATCCAGTTGGCATTAATGATCCTTTCCATATCCGACATAAACAAGCCACTTAATGGATTGTGCTGTCGCACACCAGCATTGCATATGAGAACATCAACATCCTTCAAATTTATCTCCGTATTTGAAATAATCTTCTCAATACCTTCTTCTAAATTGCACGGTATAAACATCACCTTTTCCATCACCTTGAACTCAACTCTTCCAACGAGATCGACAACAATGATTCTGGAAACGTCATCCTCTAAGCATAGCTGTTTAACTATCTCATAACCTAGTCCATTACTTCCTCCTGTAATGAGCACAGACTTTGCAGAGCTCGTGGGCAAAGATCCTGATGTGGCCTTATAGCTAAGATTGAACGCTCGTATAATCCAGAATGAGGTTATTAATGAGGCGTATGTTCTCCATGAATGATCAAATAACGTCAAGATCCAGATTGGGATGGGGTGGAAAATCGTGTATAGTGATATGAATATCAAAGTGTCGATATTCACCCCCGATGGCACCACTAGTGACGACGGCGTAATATATCGTATAATATGCATTGCTTAAAAGAAGAAAAAGAAGAAGTGGTAGCGTTGGGCCATTTTAGGGACTCTTTAGTACACGATGCTATAACTATAACTGTGAAATTTCGTCATCAAATGCCAGCCTCGGAACCCGGATCTCACCTCAAACTTCGGATTTCACGATGTGGAAAATGTGTGAGTTTCAATTACAAATTACTATACAAACAGAAGAAGGAAAACTATGGTGCCTTGTCTACACTCTTGTTGATGGAAACACCGTTGATCTTGGCGTTTTGAACGCTACCTGGAACA
>JAMYHI010000459.1:0-14364 GCA_025531525.1 Pichia sp. P7020A | reverse complement strand
TCTTCATCGTCATACAGCGTATCAACCATTCCATCTTCTTTGGCTCCAGAAGGTGTCACCAGCACATTGGACCTATTTTCTCCATCGTCATACAGATTATTAACCACTCCATCTCCAGATGGCGTCACCAATACACTGAACTTATTGTCTTCAACGTCATATATGGCTCCATCCTCCTCGGCTCCAGAAGGTGTCACCAGTACACTGAACCCCTCATTATCCACCTCCTCTCCCTTAGTTCCAGGAGCTTCCATTACCTCATCCTCCGGTAGTGTCAGCTCAGCTTCATTTGCCACGGACATTCACACCACGGTAACTTCATATAGACTTGCGTCCGATTGTGAAAATCACACAACCACTTCGATAGTTGCAAGTACAAACGTGAATGGTAGCATTGCAACTTCCATTGATATAATCATTGAAACTGTGCCGCTCTCTTGCCAAGTTTGGACATCATCCCTCACTACGACAACTATCACTTCTATTGTTACTACCCAGCTCAATGATTGTAAGATTATCCCAACTGCTGGTTCTTTCACTACTTCTATCACTGGTGTTGATGATGTTGTCACTGTCATTGTCGAAACTACTGCCAACATTCCAAATCCGACCTGCAACATCATTTTCACCACGGAACCAGCAGAAGGTTGCTACTCCTCCAGTTATATCTCATATGTCGGTACCAGAAACATGCAAGGTATGTATGTCAACGCCACTTTAATTGTTGTTGAGACAATGCCACGATCATGTCACATCACTACTGACCTCTCAAGCACAGTGCCATATTCCAATCAACCTTCAACAAGTAATGGCAAGGTGACAACCACTAATCTTACCCCTTCTTCGGTGTTGCCGGAAGATTCTATGAGTATTACTGTTCCATCATCTACATCCTTAGAACTTGTGCCTACAAACGCGGTTTCTATCACACCATCTCTGACAATATTACCGTTGACTACAACCGCAACCCCGGTAACCGATAATGACAGTGAGTTATCTTCATCACTAGACCGCTCAACGTTGTCATCAGAAGCATCCGTCAGCTCGAGCTTGCCATCAAGTAATCACGGTGAGACAGCTATCACAACTATTCCATCATCAGTTCTGCCAGAAGATTCAACGAGCATTGCTGATTCATCATCTACATCCTTAGAACTTGTGCCTACAGATGCAGTTTCTATCACACCATCTTTGCCAGTGGTGCCGTTGACTACAGCCGCGATCCCGGTAAACAGCAGTGTCAGTGAACTATCCTCATTGTTATCATCTTCATCAGCAGAAGTATCCACTACGCAATCTGTACCATCTATTACTTTGAGCCTACCACCAGTTGTTGGATCCACATCAACTACGCCTGGTGAAGGGATCACCGCTACAGTTGCTACCACTGGTGAACCGGTTACAGATCCATCGCCGGCACATGTGCCATCTGACACTACATCTACTCTACCATCAGAAGGTTTAAAAACTACAAACCCGCCACTTTCTTTGTCTGCTCCAATTGTTGGAGGGGAACAACCTGCGCCAACAACTTCTGAACCAGTTCCATTATCTACCGCTGGTGTACCGAATTCTCCAGTTACTCCAATACCAACGAATCCTCATCAAATCCCTACTGGTGGATCACCAGGCGACTCAGCTCAAACCGAAATTTCATCTCCATCTCCATCTCTGACACAATCCTATTCATCAGCATCGCCACAAACATCAGACATGCCATCGTTGAGCATTTACGTAGGTTCGGGCTTAAAAATACTGCCATCGGCTTTTGGCGTTTTCTTTACAGTTGTCCTATCAACTTTTATCATGTGATTAAACTGACCGGGAGGTAAAACACCAATAAGTTTCACTACTACGCTATCCACTCATATACTTGTTTCGCTTTTTACACACTTCTGATTTCACCAGTGTATAGGATGTTGTTTTTGAGGCACACAGCATCCCTTCTTTTTTATATATAGTCTCACACCTCAAATATCCAGCAATCGTCATCACGTATCAATAAATTCAGCTCTATAATACAATCATATCGGTAATGTCTCAGTGATATGCCTACTAAGGTTCAGTATACTCTCTTGTAAATATCTCCATTACTCAGCCTCAGAGTCCGGTATACCCATGGGATTCTCCCATAATCATTGTATCTAGTTTCACATCGTAAGTAAAGGAAATGCAAAAAATAGACGCATCAAGTATTTGCATTGGCATACTCGGTGCCAATAGTGCCTATCTATTCACGCCTACCAACTAAGCAGGTTTGTTCAACATTCCAATAAGTGTGGGCTCAGTCGAGGGTCATCAATTGTTGAACCAAATTCATAATTTTTTGGTCATAAATCGAAGATTGTACAAGAGTGTTTCCTTCAAGGCTTGTAATGGGCCCAAAAATACATGTCCTCTAATATATCTTTGTGGGAAATTATTTTTCTCTTCATAGCTTCTCATGGGAGATTCTGTCTGTACAGTATTTAATTGCGAGAGTTATGGTTATGTGATTTACTCTTTCCCATTTTGTGCCCGGTGTCGAAACTTATAGTGCATGTAGTAATAAGGAATAAGCGGACTCCCTTCAAGATGCGTCATCAAAATTACGAGGCCAATGCTACCATGCCCGGTAGCGGACAACTAAAAGAATGTACAACCATGGCATATGGGATTATTTTATGTAACGCATTTAGCAACTACTTAAATTATACTTACCTACTTTACATCAAACTTTATTCTGCGCAATGTAACTAACTCTTTCAACCTCGGATTCATTGTCATCAAAAGCGTCAACAGTGGATTTACTGGACATTCTGTTGAGAGGTAACATGCCTTCAAAGTCATGGTCACCATCAAATGGTTTCATTCCTAGCTTCTCAAGCTCCTTTTCAGAAAGAACATCAAAGTAATCGTACTCGTCCACCTCACCTTGCCCTTGCATTGGGAAAAACCAGCAAATGGCGTAGTATAGGATCAGAGGACAAGTAAACGAAAAGATGGTACTATTTTGAAAATAGTGAATCAAGCCAGCTGGGATATTGGTCTTTGGATTAACAACAGCTGCGAGACCTGGTAACCCTGGAACTGTTGCTGCAAAAAAGCATAAGTATGCCCTCCAGTTAAAACCATAGCTGTAAAAAAAATCCTTATTTTTGTCTAAAGAGTATAAGTGACTAACTCTCAATCTGCACCTCCTAACTAAATAGAAGTCGGCAACGACAATACCCATTATAGGAGACATCACAACACCAAATGATGCCATCACACTATTGAACGATGAGGCGGTGTTGTAAAAGTTCCAAGGTTGGCATGCCCATGATATTAGTGCTGTGATCAATGCACCTCTGAAAATGTTGATGTATTTCGGGAAAATACCTGCGAGGTCCATACCACCTGCAAATCCATTTGCGGTAACATTGAATGTAAGTTGAGAAGATGCAAATGCCAATCCGCAAAAGAAAACTGCTGCTCTTCTGCCACTTGAATAATTCTCTTCTAACCATTTCAAGCAAACATCTGTTGGAAGCCACATAGAAGTTCCATAATTTTCCAGTGTGTTGGAAGCTGTCACCATTCCCATTATAGTAATCATTGTTCCAAAAATGGCAGTAGAAAGTCCAGTTGCCCATCCGATCTTCTTGTAACTATTTGAAAACCGTGAGTAGTCACTCATATTAGTACAGTTTGGCGATAGACCACCATAAAAGATCGTGATAACTTGAAACCAAGCCCATGCAGCGTCACTATTTGTAACGGTAGCAGGTGCAGACCACAATGCACCCGGACCACCTGTTAACTCATAGCATTTGTGCAACTCGTATCCAAAAACGCCAGTCAAAGCAATGAAAGTGATAAAGCAAGATCCGTTAATTAGGGGGCCCATTTTCTCAGGTTTAAAAAAGAAGAACCCAACCTCTATGACGTTGAAGCAAAAGAACGCAATGAAGTCACGTTTGGCCATGTGTACACTCTCTGGAAAAGTATTCTCCATATTCATGTAATCCTTACTCCAGGCCGATAGCATCACAACAATGCCAAGGCATCCCAACCATGACATTGATGCATAGAAAACTATTGACAATAGAATTCTGATTAAAATACCCAAATATGATCCAAAAATGCCAAAGATCATTCTTTGACACATAGTGTATCCAATTTTGAAAGTTGATCCTGGTCCTGCATTAAGTACAGTGTATAAGATAATAATTAAATTGCCAACAATTATGGCACTGATGGTCTGAGGGACACTTAGTCCCATTAAGAGCAATGAGGAGCCCACTGAATAAGTACCGATGGAAATATTCGGAACAGCCCAGTATCCAAAGAATGACCAAAACCCCCATAACCGTCTCTCCTTTGGCATCGGTTCAAGATCAGGATTCTTCAACACTGTTAGAACTTTATCTTTTGGATGCGGAACTTCCAACCATTTAAGCTTATTCGCAAGAGATGATCTCATTTTGGAAATATTTTTGGTTGTCACTTAGAACCTCTGTGCTAACATCCAGTAGTCATGGTGTCATGGCTGAAAAGAAGATCAGAGTATTCACGTGGAAATATGCTACTCTTATATAGTTAATATATTTTGGGACAAAAACGGTTGCACCCTTTCTCCCAAGGTAGATAAGATTTTGCACGATTATTGTCCAATCGATAAGGGGTGATCTCTCAAAATTCCCGAGGAATTTTGGGGATAAAATTTTTTTGATAACGCCGACTCTAACAGTGTCTTATCGGGAATTTTTCAATAACATTTTTGGTACTTTAGTTGACATATTACTCAATTGTGAGTCAGGTCTTAGTATGCTACAGAGAGTTTTGCTATTAGCTGAATAGACGGTTTCTGATGTTGCAATGCTTCTTTTTCCTACACCTTGCTTTTGAAATCATTTTTGGCTAAGAACATGCAGAGATTCATATGTGGGAGAGAATAAGGAGTTTTCCAAGCATTCCTGCGAAGATGCTAAATTTGACCTTTCTTGCTTTTTTATCAAGCTAAATGGTGTACGCACTGCATGCACCTCTCATATATTGGAAAGTTGGAACTTTATAGTTCACAGTGAGAGGTTTTTCTGTTCATGACTTGCTTCTGCTCTGGCTCTTTAACACACCATCAGGAAATTCCATAGATAGAAGAAAGTTTTCCTGACAACCAAAGGAAGCAAACAGTTAACGTACAGTATTACAGCAGGCAAATGCATGCGACTATGTATGTGTGCGGAACCATATAGTGCAAAGTTCACCAGCAGATATACTCTACCAATATACCCCGCCAGACTATACACGGCAAAGGGTGCAACATGGTCCCCCAGTGTGCTGTAGGGCCTTTATCCCTTATCGATTGGCCGTTTGACTAAATTGGGCAGGTCCAGGCGTTTGTGTGAGATGTCGCGGAGAGACATTGCCGCTCCGATAATGATCCGGAGGCCGCCCACGCGCAGTGTGCGAAGTTTTCACGGTGGAAGTTCCGGTTCCGGCGATGCATTTTCTGAAACTTCTTTCTTATCTCTGCCTCCGCAGCAATTGTAGAAAATTTAAGTGCTATAGAAAAACGCATCAAATTGATAAGAACTAGCGGCTAACCACGTTGATACTGCAGAATGGCCTGTGAGATGGCCCTTAAAAGTAACCGTACTTCCCAGTCCCTGATGTCCCAACCTTATAGTTGTTGTATAATTTTTTTAAAATCCACGTTAAAAATTACTATTGTTGATCATTCATCAGTACACAAGCAAAGATGACGAGCTACTTGGAGCCTAGACAGTCATTGATGAACAAAGCATCCGCTTTCATCGATAATGACAAGTACATCAACAAATACCATCCTGATTACATTCCTGGTACATCAAATATTTTTCTACAAGAGACTGATGCCGATAGTGCAAATGAAACAAATCTTAAAACCAGCAAGACAGGAATCATTCTTCATCCACAACCTACTGATTCCCCTAATGATCCATTGAACTGGGGTGTTTGGACAAAAGCGTCTCAGTTAGCCATTCTTATCTTTATCACGGCTTTTACGGCTGCAACTTCTAATGATGCAGGTGCAGATATGGACAAACTTAATGAGATTTACGATATTTCATACGCCGCTATGAACACGGGAGCTGGTATCCTTTTTCTTTCTATTGCCTTGAGTACATATTTGCTCGGACCTTCTGCATCATTGTATGGCCGTAAGATGACATATCTTCTCTGTATTCTGGTTGGATTACTAGGTGCCGTGTGGTTTGGAAAATCAAATAAAACATCTGATGAAGTCTGGTCTCAACTATTCGTGGGTGCATCTGAAGGTTGTGCGGAAGCATGTGTTCAATTGTCAATCTCTGACATGTTCTATGCACATCAACTCAGTTGGGTTTTGACGCTATATATGATTGCTACATCTGGTGGTACCTATCTTGGCCCCCTTATTGCAGGTTTCATTGAAGAATATCAAACATTCAGATGGGTCGGATGGTGGGGTGCTATCCTATCAGGTGTTCTATTAGTGGTGTTAATTTTCACCCAATATGAAACGTATTTTGACAGATCCAGATATGTCCCCAAGGAAATTACTTCAGAAGAACTCAGAGTGATCTCTCGTCCGACTGAGAAAGATCAAGAACTTGTTACAGTAGAAGTTAGTTCCAATATGTCAAAGGGAGCTGAACCTAGCCAATCGACTAGCACACTTGACAGCTTTTACATTCAAAACAATGGTGCTGATGAAAATCGTATTCCATTCTTCCGTCGTATTCAACCGATCACTCTTGCAACAAACTTGAAAGGTTTCGGAATCAAGCAGTATATCCAACGTCTATTTCTAATGTTGCGTGTTTTTTGGTTCCCACCTGTGGTTCTTTCTGGAATCTTATGGGGATTACAGGATGCATTTCTTACATTCTATCTTACAACGGAGGACAACCAATATTATGATCCTCCATTCAATCTCTCGGCAACTGGGGTTGCACTCATGAATGTCCCTTGCTTGATTGGTTCAATTATAGGCTGCTTCTACGCAGGTGTGCTCTCTGACTCTTTTGTCGCTTGGATGGCACGTCGCAGAAATGGTATCCAGGAAGCAGAAGACTATCTCTACTTTCTCATTGCAGTTTTCTTTGCATGTCCTATTGGTTTAATGGTTTTTGCCGTAGGTACGGATAGGTTATGGAATTGGAGAGTTACATATTGTGTTGGCTTATCCTTTATTGGCTTCTCCTTTGGTTGTTCGGGTGATATTGCCATGTCATATTTGATGTTAGCATACCCAGAGATGGTTTTAGAGGGAATGATTGGTGTTTCCTTGATTAATAATTTCATCGGAAGTATCTTCACCTTTGTTTGTAGTTACTGGCTAGATGCAATGGGAAATACCAACACATATGCAATTTTATCAGCTGTTCAAGTGCTTGCTTGTGTGTTTGCAATCCCCTTCTTGATCTGGGGTAAGAGAATGAGATTATGGACCAGAAAATATTATCTCAATTACGTTGAGACAAGAGATGGTTTCCAGAAGCCTCAGTCTGAAATTTAGCTATATTCCGTTTTCACTTTTAATTTATTCTTACTACTATTCTACGTTCCGTAATTCCTAATTGGCTGCTAATCAACCATCATTTTGATGTTAAGATTAAGCCTTAGTATGCGGTACACGGTACACGGTTCGCGGTATGCCGAGCCTCCAAAAAATTCCTGAGATCGAAGTGGAAAAATTTCTTCCGCACGTGCAACATGAATTTGGCCGCACTTCGACGGCTGCACGAAAACCGCCGAACAGACCGATAGAATCAACGGTCGGAAAGTAAGATGTGTTTTCTATTTTTGAGTGTTGCTTGTTTGCAGTCGCTATTTCAGACATATCATCGCTTGTTTAGTTTTCTTGGCGTAGGAAGCGACAAACACAGGAGATAGAAATTGAGGAAGATGAAGCCTCAAGTCTATGACTCGGGTGACCCCAATCTTCCAAACTTACCAGATACCGACCAATATCTGTGGTCGGATTACGATGATTATCTATCTGGACACTCATCTGTTAGCAATCACTCAGATGTCAGTGATAGTGAAGATGATGAGAAACATAGAAGGAAGAAAAATAATCAAAGAGGAGACCATGATATTGGTATAGGGAACGGCTCCAATGTTAGAGTTAGAGGAAATTCTCATTCAAACCATAAGATAAGAAGGAAATCATTTTTGGCAAGAATTAATTCCAATGCACATCGAAAATCATCATCAAAATCACAGAAAAGAAGTCCATTGCTTAATTCATCCAGATTACTGCCAAATTACGATATGGATCGTCCTACTATAGTGACCTCTGATGAAGATGAGGACGATCATGACCATGGGAATGAAGCTAACGATAACAACAAACTTAACGTCAATTCTAGGAATAGAAAAGGAAGCAACGAAACATACACTCGTCCACTTACTAAGATTAAAACCAATGCATCAAGAGACAGTGGACGCATTAGCACGAAGGAACGGGCTGGATCTGTATTCAGCATGTTACATTTACCACTTCCATTGTCTCCAAAGAGTGCGAGTGCGTCTACTTATAAAGGTAGGTCTAGAGCAAGTTTGGATCATTCGGATGTTAGTGTGCCCAATACACCTATCATACAGCCCACAAGATCACATTCTATGGCAGCTGGTGGAAGTGGAACTAGTGACGTTGTGCAAAGAGTTCGATCGCATCATTCATTCAGCAGATTACCTCCAAGAGTGACAGATGAAGAGATGGGACCTGATGAATTGTATATGGACAGAGACGTGAGTTATGCACACCATAACGACGGTGCTGGTGATGAGGCTGATGATGATGATGATGATGATGATGATGATTACAGGGATGACGAGGAGGGTGAACATGAAGACGAACATGATCACGTCAGTGAGGTTTATAGTCACGGAAGGAGTCGGCGATCCTCCTCCCCCAATAGAGTGGAAATTGATGACAGACCTGCAAGGAAAATAATGGGTACTGATACAGATTACGAATCTGACTATAGCATACCTGAAGATGCAGAGAGACCACCGCAATCGATCTTGAGAAAATCCAAGAGCACAGGGACCATCTCAGGAATATCTCATCACAACGGCCAAAGCGATGATGAGGGGGAAGTTTGTCATGATAGTCACATTGACGACATGATGGAGCATGATGATGTGGATCATGATGCCTATTGTGAAGATGAAGCCGACGAGAGTGAGGGTGAAGTTGAGGATGGCGAGGCCGATGACGATGACGATGGTGCACCCGTCAAACCAACCAAAAAATCGAAGAAGAAGCGCTCATCACGTCGCAGACGGAGAAAGTCAAGAAAGTACGCAGGTTCTCAGAGCAAAAAGGTGAGAACTGCGTGGGAACCAGGTATCGATTTACGCACTACTAATGTATTCCTGAACTCGCCCGGATCTATTATCACCATAACGGACTATTCTAAGACTAGGTATAGAATCAGTCATTATGATCTATACTCTGAAATGCACCCAAAGTACAGCCATTTTACCGAGGACGACACTATTCTCAGTGGTCACGATTTCAACGAGGCCTACGAAGAGAATTCACCGGAGTTTAATGAATACATCGAATACATGAACAAAGTGGGAGATTCACACTATGAAGTTGAAGAGGCGATCAAGTTCACGCCATCGTGGTCTCAAGTGCGTTGGATTAATGTCAATGGATTATCCTGGGAAGCTATTAGTATTATTGGCAAGAAGTATAACTTACATCCCTTGTCGGTGGAAGATCTGGTGGATATTCCACAGAGAACGAAGCTGGATATCTACCAGCAACATTTGTTTGTGGTGATGCCTTTGATGAAGTTGTTGAAGGTGAAGAAGTACTCTGATGATACCGAGGATTCCTACTTTGATCGGGTTAGAAAAAATATACGTGGGTGGGGGAAAGATAACGAAAACCCATCAAAAGCGTCAACATCTAAGTCTAAATCTAACTCTAAATCTAAGTCAAAGTCAAAGTCCAAGGCTAAGTCTAAATTAACATTTTCAAGAGAGAGATCGGGCAGTTTGGAGAATGGAGAAAGTGCTCAACCAATACCACCATCGAGAGCTATTCCGAACCCACCATCAACTTCCACGACCGAATCTTCCACATCTTCCAAAGAGAAGGAACCTCCATCCTGTGAAAGGATTGGCATTGATCCAATTCCTACGGTGATGAGGCCCCCCAGCGTGGTGACAAAGACAATTGCCACTAAGGAACAATTGAGTCAAGAGTTCTCTAGGACATCCACCGCCAAATCCAATGTTCCAACTATGGCGAACATTCGTGGTAGTGGCATGGGTGCCTCTAATGCCATCAGTGGTGCTCATAACATCAACGATCGAATTTTGCCGAGATCTTCAAAGACTATCATGAAGGCTATGGAGTATGGGGAAGGTGATGAGTATAGACTCGCCAGGGAGATTGAGAGTGCTTCTCCAGGTAGGAGATTGACAGACTTAACGTTCATTTCGTCACAGTCTGTCAGACACAAGAACCGCATGCAGTCTATCAATAAGTTGAGACCATTGATGGCTAAATCACTTGCAGTTGGTGTAGAACAGGTATCACTCTATTTGACTACAGACGGTACGGTGTTATCATTCTTTGAACACTCCGCCATGGAGATTGAGCGTGCAATTCTATCTAGATTAAGTGCGGACTATACTATATTGCGAGAGACTTGCAAATCTTCAATTTTGTTCCATTCCGTCCTCGATGCAAATGTGGATTTGCTTTACCCTGTTGTGACGGCGTATACGAGGATATTGAATGAGAAGGAGGTGGAGATTCTTACTGCTGCATTACCTGACTTGCAACACACGCAAGAGTTACATTTGATGTTGAATGAGTTAGCACTGTTGAAGAACTCCATTTTACCAGTCTCTTCATTGATTACACAGTTGAAGGATGTCAGCATGGACTCCAATTCTCAATTCTTAGATGAAGGATGTAAGCTATATCTGGCAGATATTGGAGATCACTTGCTTGCTTTCATTGATGAGATCGACAGTATGAGTTCTACAATTGAGAACTTGATTGACTTAATTTTCAACACTTTGAGTGTGGAGACTAACAATTCCATGCAACAATTGAGTTTAGTGACTGTTTTGTTCCTTCCATTGACCTTTTGGGCCGGATATTTCGGTATGAACTTTAAGAGTTTCGGGAATTTGGACTACAACGTTTCCTTTTTCTGGTGGTTGGCGGCTCCATTTACTGCTGCAATGATGGTTCTTGTGATGCGACACTCTGTGTGGAGACTATTATTACGGAGCAAGCGATTTTTCTTGCGTATTTATTATCCCGTGCAACAATATTTCGAGAACGCTGAGGAACACGAGGCGGGAGACACCAACAATGCGCAACGAATGCGCCATCTGAAGCTTCAGCAATGGGAACGTATGCGGCAGCGCAAGCGGGGAAAGGGCGAGTAGATGCAGTGTTTGTGTATGTGATTGTTTGTAAGAACTGTAAAAAGAAACGACTGCTGTGTACCCGACGCGTCGATGTATTTAATGATTGTGCGCTGTCACGTGCCCTGACGTCACCGGCGCCCACCGCCCACCACGGCTCTCGAATCTCGGCTCTCGGCTCTCGGCTCTAGACCGGTCTCCTCTCTCCCCACAGCTAGCTTGAGTCACCTCGACTCCAAATTTAGTGTGGCTCGTCGCTTATCGCTCTTATCGCGCCGGAAACACCGCGACAGCAGACAGCAACAGAAAACAGAAATAAATAGTCACACTACAATTGGCGAATTTGCTCAGTTAAATTTGAACCCCCAGCCATCTGCCGTTTGCCACCCGCCTTTTGCTGGGTTGCTGCGTGGCCTCTTCTCTGCTGTGGGTTCCGTTCTCCTGCTCTTCTGCTGCTCTACATCACTCTACTCTCCCGCAACCACCCACTCCAACCCAACAGGCTTCACTGCGTCAACCACAGCTAAGAAAACAGACAAAATCCCCCCCTCCCCCCTTCCTTTTTGGCTGTTACCTTAACTTTACCTCTTCTACCCCACTCTCAGTTGTCTTATCTCATTGCACATCTCACCGGCATTTTTGGCAATGGCTTCTACAACTACCGCTCCTGCAACCAATCTCTTGTCAAGTAACCTTGGCCACTTGAATGATGACTTCAAGTCCTCCTTTGACAATTACTTGCAGTACCAGAGAGGTTCAAACTTGCTAAACGACAGATACTCCTTTATTGAGAACTTGCAAACAGGCTCATTCGGTAAGGTCACTGCCGCTCGCGATGTCCAAACCAACCAGAAGGTCGCCATCAAGGCATTGAAGAAGTCTGTGCAAGGTGTAGCACTCATGGCAAACCATGAAGTCGCCATGATGAGAACTTTAGGTTATCATAAGAACATCACCCAATTGGTTGATTTCTTTGAAACTAAGAAGTATTATATCATGGTTCTGGAATATGCAGACTGTGGCGACTTGTATGACGCCATTCACAACAAGACCAATATTGGTTTGAGTTTGCAAAACAACCATGTCGCATTCATCAGCTTTTTAACACAATTGATGGAAGTCATCAACTATTCTCACTCAAAGGGTATCTATCATAGAGATATCAAGCCAGAGAACATTTTGCTCACTAGTGATGGTACCATCAAGTTATGTGACTGGGGTTTGGCTACCAAGTATGCTAAGTCAACCGATTTTAATGTCGGTACCGAGAAATATATGGCTCCAGAAGCTCTTGTCAAGACCAAAGACTTGGATTACTATCACTCCGATAAAGTTGATGCTTACTCTTTGGGTATCACTTTGCTATTCACCCTTTTCAACAAATGTCCATTTAGAAAAGCTTTGGCAAATGACCCAAATTACTCCAACTTTTTGAAATCAAAGTATTTCATTTATGACTTTTTCCCAAGCATTAACTCCACTGCATTCACTGGTATTGTTGATATGCTCATGATCAGTAGAGACTTGAACGGCTTGGAGTACTTGATTGAGAATGGTGCTGACCACGGCTTCACCTTAGACCAGGAACACTCCATTCGCTTCTCCAACGAGCAAAACAACTACATCAACTCCATTATTGACTCCTTCAACGACGCAAAGCTGGATGACAATTCCAATGAGAATGATGTCTTCCTCTTTGATGATCACGACATGAATATGAACATGAACATGAGCAACATGAACATGAACTTCAACAACGACGCGTACAACAACGAGTTCGTTGGCTCCACCCAAATGTTCTCTCATGATGTCAACCACTCCAACGTCAACCCAATTTCCATTTCTTCTCATGCAGCTGCACAGGCTGCACCAGCATCTGCTCCAGCGCAACAATCGTACGCAACAACATACAACCCATCATCGCTATTCGATTCCAGCTCTGCAGCGCAAGACCCTAACTCGTTCATCAACTCCTTTGAGTTGTCCGACGACATGTGGTCTGACCAGCTCTTGGACCTCAGATTCAAGATGCAATGAATGAACTAAGCAAGGGACAGCTTCCGAAAGCTAGGCTTTCGTCCATACACAGCAGCAAGTCTGTCTTTCTGCCCACTACGCACGCAACACAACACACGGTTTTTATCTTTTTTTCAACACACTACAAAGTCCTCCCAACCCTTTTTTCTTCTCAACTGATTTTTCCTCTCCTAACGGTGCAAGCACGTCCATACATACGGTGCTTGTCACATTTTGCTAAACAATTCAACACGAACAACGGATTCGGACTAGGACTCGGACTCGGACGCTATCTTCAATTTATATATACAACACCTAAACTCTATACAATATTTATTAAATCATATCTATCTCTGCTACTAGCTAACGCATCTTACGTCTTTTCTTCTTCCGTAGACTTTCATGCCTGCGTCTCTAATCACCGTTTCCCATTACCCATCTCGTCTTGCACCTATAACTTTACACTAGGATTGCCATAACTGATCGCAACCTGACATCTGGTATCAGGTTGTTTTCAGGTATATCGGGTATTTGTCAAGTGAGTATCAGGTATAAGATATCAGATACCAGTCAGCTTGATAACAATGCTCTATTGTCGAAGCATAAGGGACGGTCACCAATCCAAAAAGGAGGACTTGTTACTCAATACCGTACTAGAGAGTGTCAATTGGGCACCTAAGATGCTTGGCTATCATTTGATTATATATACGTTGATGGACCCCCACGTCAGTGCTTGTTTGTGAGCTATATTCAGAAGAAAGCCATGGGCACTGTAAGGAGTAAGGAGCGTTAGAAGCACTAACAGCGCGCATCCTGAAGAGGTATAAATCGGGTGGCTGATAGAGGCTTCGCGAGTGGTTACAGAATCGCTACAGCCCATACAAAAAGGTGGCTATAGCCATGGCTACTGCCAAACTCGAGCAAACTCGGCCGTCTCGTTGTGGCGCGCCT
>JAMYHI010000458.1:0-13760 GCA_025531525.1 Pichia sp. P7020A | reverse complement strand
TCATGACATGCGTATAAGTAACTAATCTTTATAAAAACTATATAATTTAAGAAATAACCATCAAAAAAAAAAAAAAAGTTTTTTTGCTTTTATCGATATCTTATTGAATAACTTTGGCCTTGTCTCAACAGAAGGTTCAAAGGGTTCAAACTTCAAACACCACACGTGTTATAAGTATGAGATAAATTAATTACAAAAAGAAATATATAAAACTTTGTTAACAAATCCTGAAAATGAGGAATGTTTTCGTCTGATTTAAAAAATGACAGATGACGGAGTGTTGTGATGGTATAAGTTCTGTAAGTTCAGGCAAGCCGAAGAGTCCACTTATCACCAGAGTTAGAGCCTACATAAGTAGACGGCACAATGCGTGGCCAAAGAAGGTGTGAGCTAGTGTTAGCAGCCAGCAAATTTTCAGAAGGAAGAAGTTAGTTCCCACTAGAAGTTAATCTTCATGTTCTTTTTCCTATTGATTGTCAAGTTAAGATGTAGTTGTTAGTTCATTTATTTAGTTTTTCATCTTTCAGAAGTATAGCTGAGATGGAATACGCTTAGGATAGTTACGCTTCATCATGAAGGACGTTGCAACAACGAGATGGATGGTGAAGTGAGGAGTACAGATACTAGTTCAGCGCTTCGGTACAGAAAATTGAGCTCACCGTACTAAGTCCAATAACCTCGGAGCGAATGTGTTTTTCAATCAATATTCAGAGTGACAATGCTTTAGTCAAAAAGGTTTTGTGTCGCAAAACAAATATGCACGTTGAATATGAAGAATGGTAAATTGTTGGATTGAAGTATCTCCATCAATTCATAGATCATACCTGCTTTTGATATCGCTTTCTCTTTGGTGAACCATATTGAGAAGATTCTGTTCAGAGAATTGAAAGTCCCACTTTTTAGCGTCTCTACTATTCCTTTTCCCCATAGAGTAGGACTTTGAAACTGAACATTCCCAAGTGGGCGTGACGAATGATGATGAGCCTTGTTATCCTCAATGGTGATGTTTGTAAGTTAGCTTCCCGTCTTTTCAGATCTAGAGGCAAAACATCTACGCGAGCTGTGCACTCGATAGGACCGCAGGCTAGCTAAGGAGGAGACTCGCCATTGGCTATCTGTTAGGGTTATGCTTTACATACGCCATCAACGCGACAAACGCCAACAAAACTCACTTCAAAGAGGAGGGGCAATATGCTTAGGCGGTTATAGAATGCGTGTTGCTAAATTTTGACGAATTACGAGAAGGTGTATTGAATTCACTATGGGAACCGTTTTTTGCAAGCGTTGCTCAGCTGAAGATAGCTTGTGACTTGCAATATGCCTGGATATGATTCCTTCAACAACGAGCTTCTGACAAATGCAACTGCAGCCCCTGTGGGGAAATGGGAGCTAACTTATAGAGTATAGATTATAGACTACAAACGGTGCAAGAACGCGACCACCCGTTCTGTGCCTGAGTGTGCTTTTCCCCGAAAAATCTCCGATCGGTGTAGCCTACGGCACCCCCGGACGCTGGACGGGTGCGGAGGGCGGAGAGCGGAGTCGATTGTCAGCAACTGCTAGCAACTGCCAGCAACTGCCAGCACAATGAGCGTGGTCTCTCGGAGTGCGACAGTTCCAGACAGGCTTGAGGATGGAGATAGCCCATAGCCCATATGTGCGGAAGGCGGAAGGTCCACTTACCCCACAGGGTTCAAAAGGACCCGTTGTCAATCTTATAAAAGGATCATCAGCCGGAACCAATGAACTGCCCTGGTTAACACGGAAAGGAACAGCCCAGGGCCCTCTTTTTCGAGTGTAAACTTTGCAACACAAGTCACCAATACTAGCTTGCAACACACACACGCACAACCTCAACATGTCTAACTTTAACGATATCGAAAAGCAAGTCTCGCAAGACGAACA
Organism: Pichia sp. P7020A; assembly: GCA_025531525.1. Classification (NCBI taxonomy): domain Eukaryota; kingdom Fungi; phylum Ascomycota; class Pichiomycetes; order Pichiales; family Pichiaceae; genus Pichia; species Pichia sp. P7020A. The sequence goes on along the minus strand of JAMYHI010000458.1, from coordinate 11,855 downwards.
CCTCGAGAACACAACCAACCCAAACAATACGTCTCCAGTGGGCATTTACTCAGATAGAGATGTCCACTCCTACGACTCTGAAAATCTCATCTCCAAAGTTACCACCTCCTCGGATGGTAACTACGTCTATTTGGGCACTAAGAAGTTTGCAAAGGAAGATCTTATGAAGGCCTTTGGTGGTACTTTAAACCCTGGTTTGGCTGCACCATCTGTACATAAATTTGGTAATCCTGCTCCATTGGGTTTATCCGCTTTTGCCCTCAGTACTTTTGTTCTTTCTCTAGTCAATGCAGGTGCCATGGGAGTGAAAAATGACAGTATCGTTGTCGGTTTGGCAATATTCTACGGTGGATTTATTCAATTACTTTCAGGTATGTGGGAAATGTCCGTTGAAAATACTTTTGGTGCCCTTGCCCTTTCTTCATTTGGTGGATTCTGGATGTCATTTGGTGCAATATCTATCCCTTGGTTTGGTATTGCAAATAGTTATACCGATCCTGTTGAATTAGATAATGCCGTTGGATTCTATCTTTTGGGTTGGTCTATTTTCACTTTCATGTTGACTCTTTGCACAATGAAATCCACTTTAGCATTCTTCTCACTATTTTTCTTTCTTGCCGTCACTTTCCTCTTATTGGCTATTGGAAAATTGGGAAAAGTACCAGGCAGTACTACCGCTGGTGGTGTTCTCGGTATCGTTGTCGCCTTCATTGCATGGTACAATGCATACGCCGGTTTAGCAAACAGACAAAACTCTTACGTGAGGGTCACTGCTTTACAGTTGCCAGTATTTGAGAGCAAGTTAGAATGAATAAAGAGCCCACACCAGTCCGATCTGGCCCGGTCCCGGCCTCTCTACAGCCTCAGCTTCTTCAGTTCTCCGTAATTTGCAATCAACACGTGTACTCTACATCATTTTCTCTCTCTATCTAATGTGCGGCAGTTTGTGCCTAATATAAATAATGCTACTCTTTCAAAAACTAGCAATCGTGACTATCCTCTTAAATTTCACAAAAAAGGTTTGTAATTTGACTGTGTTAGAACAGAAAGCAGCCGTTTTAGGCATTAGGAAATTTCGTGAATTACAGATGAAGGGTAGCATTTTCGATGAATACGTGTACAAGCTGTCACATCAATATATTCAACTATAGTTAACTAGACAAAGACGACCAGTCCACCCCCCCCCCCCCCCCCGAAGATAACGACTACACTTTGACTGCGGATAGTATATTACTATATCAATAAACTATAAAAAAGAAGGAAGCAATGTAATTGCAAAAAAAATAGCTATATAAAACAGAAAAAAATACTACATCCTACGGTTCAGAAGACCTGGATGATATCTTCATTAGAGCCCAAATTAGAGATACAACCCCTGAGACGTACCCTGCAGATAGATACTTGATTCTACCGGCAGTCTTTAACCTTTTATTTGTATTTTTTAGTACCCGTATCTCTTCATTCTTTGCATCAATCTGTTTTAAAAACACCTCAGATGTTTGTGATGACATCTTCAATAAGGTATTGATGTTATCAAGGTGCACGCTGTGACGCTTTCTTTTCTTTGGATTGAGAACTTGAGCATTTTCTGCCTTCAATGGAAGCCGATCTGTGCTACTACAAATAGATTCAGCTGAACTTTCCATTTCATAAAGATTCTCTCTTGAAGAAGGCTCGCATGGCTGAAAGTCATAATCAGTACATGTACTTAGGTCTTCATCCGATAGATATGCAAAGCTTGAGTTGTGATCCGTGTGAATCTGGTAGAATGTGCCGGGTGGCGTTAGCTTCATCTCCTCTAAGATTGTTGCAAGACAGTCTTTTACATCCCGCTTCCCCAACACTTTTTCAAACTGCTTGCTAGAAATGGTTTTCTTCTCGCATATTAGGTATAAAGGTTCCATTTGACTTGGCTTTGAGGTCTCCACAAATAACTTCGTTTTATAGTCAGTGTAAAACCTAATAAAAGCTGTGCACTCTTCGGAGATCAACTCTTCGCAAACATCGGGTCTCACCTTATAATAATCAAGAAAGATCTTAGGATAGCCAAGGCCAAGAATTGTTCCACTTTTAATCAAAACGCTTGAGATTTCTCTTGAAACAAAATGAGACCGGTCGTGGGTGTCCTCACAAATGAAGAAACCATTTTTGGAATGGTTACGGAGCTCCAAATAGTCATTTTCGGTTCTGTGAACGGTAATATGAGTTGAGCTTAAAGATGGATCATCGATGTAAATATGTTCTGCAGAGTGCAAGTTGTCTTTCTCTGGGTGTTTAGTTGATTTTCTTCCAATGTGCAATATTGCGGGATAGTCTTCATCCACGGTGTCTGCAATGTCGATCAGTCTAAAGTTGTACTCGACCCTATTCTGAAGTTCTGTGTTTAACATGGGGTTGGTGCTGTTTGTGTTTGTTACACTGAAAACCAATTAGAACTTGAGTTACCTCAGGGGAATGATCCTCATCTGAGCCTGATCGAGTCGCCTTCATGTACAGCATTAATTTGGAGATAAGGCAAACTCCGAAGTTCCGAGATGGGCCGCAGGTCGCACTTATCTGCCACAGACGCGATAGCGATAGCAATAAGGCTGAAATGGGCATTTAGAGATATTGCTAGGCGTGGAATGAGGAACTTCCTGGGGGTTTAAAGGATGCTGCCATCAAGTAACTGGTAAACATGGCCATTACATAACTAATATGGAGAATGTATAGGTATACTTACCAAATACTAGCTATTCGGAGCAACGAGACGAAATGAAATCATATTTAGCAAAGTATTAGTTACGCCAGTCTATACAATTCAGATATACTTGCGTTTGAGTGCATTATTGTGCTCCCTTAAGCACCTGCAGTAATGTTGAAAATTTGCAGGTTTGGACTGGGGTATGAAAGTAACACCTTGGGGACCAGATGCAACTAAAGGATATCCCGCGAGTGATTCTAGAGCTTGTGTTTGTGTGCAGAACTTGATTAGAAGCTCTGGATCAGTATAACAGTCGACATAATCTTGAAAAGTTGGATAATGCATTGCCTTTATTTGTGTTTCAACACTACTTTCAAGCAAAGTTGATTGCTCAAAATGATCATATAATTGCTGCTTTATACGCAATTGGCGGAATGTATTGGCATCTGTCTCCTTGTTAGACATCAAGAATACAGTTAGGTTGGTACGGAATGTTGGTACAACATCCGTATCCTCGTCACTAGGAGAATCTTCCACTTTAGAGGAGACTATTGACTCAGGAGCCGGATCAAGTTCTATGATGTTATGAATGTTGCTTTCAAAACTCTTGTAATTATCTCGCATGTCTTCACCATATTGCAGATCGAGATCTCCATTAGTTAAATTTGCATTCACGTGTTGCTTATCAAAGACCGAGACAATTTCAAGGGTTGAAAGATTAATCAAAGTAATGGAATCTGATACCCTGTAGCTGTTCTTGGTCAAATTCTGCATCTCTACTCTGATAACTGAGGCCATCTTTCCCATATCTCTCCAGGAATAACCATTTGATTCAAATACTGTCACTGTGCAAACTTCTGAGCATGCTGCCCAAGTGATACATTTTGCCGCCTCGTATATAACTCTAAATGTTTCTGCAGCCTTGTGTGTGTGATGCATGGATGCCCATTCCGCTCTTTTTGCAAGCACAGTGGCAACTTCTTTTTTATCAGGGATGACTATTCTTTTCTCATAATCTAAGAAAGGAGTGGGGATTTCAGGTGGTTGAGGCACAACTAAAGGACTCATCTCAAAGATAAATGCAATGTGGTTAGGTATGTAAAATCTACCGATTGCCTTTCTAATTTGCATTCTGGTTCGTGGTGTTGACATGGACAAAGAATTTTCTAATATGATATTGCCAAGTCTTGTTGGTAGCAAGAGTAAACGTTGGTAAAAATGATAAATTCTAGATCCTCGTGGCACACTTCTTTCTGAGCCTCCAGTGTGCTTTACTAGGTGAATAGTACTGGAACTGTAAATTGAAGCGGGGCCTACAGTTGATAGGTCCTCAGGTAGTGATAGAAAAGATAGGAGGTACCAGAAGTTTGCCGACAGGAGTGAGTAAAACTCGAACATTGAGGATGATAGCCTCAAGTAGTACGCGTAGATGTTGAAACATGCCGCCAAAATTTGTCTCAATAATGTGTACCCTAGTCCAGTGAAATAGTCACTCTGTGATAGAAGCCTACTATTTGTGCCGGGAACTGCATATTTCACAGTGGATGTGATGTTCTTCATGATGTCATCATCCTCATACATGCTCAATGTTGAAAACAAGATGTCCTCCTCCCTAAAACGAGGTTTGATGATGGAAGACTGTACCGAAACAGCTGCAGATTCAACACTGGTTGCTATGTTATTCATCGCTTCAGTATGGTGGATACACGATGAGTTGAAGATGTTAGGGGTGGAAGAAGCATTGAACACATGGAAGTACAGTCAAGAGTAGAACGCATGCCAGAAGAAAGAAAACGATGAGCCTCCTTGGCCCGCCTTTCCCTGTCTCTCTCTCTTTCCATTTTTTACACTCTCGTCTTTGCTCTACATACATTTCAGTGGCTACGAACGGGTTTACTATGAGGCAAACTGGACAACCAAGTCTTTTGGGGGGTCTATATAATAACAAGTACCTAGATAATGTGGTGGGGATTGTAGTGAAGAAAATCAGTTCGCTTCTTCAATGAGCTTCTTGATCTTATCCTTTCCTAATGCCTGCAAGTCGGAGTTGCCACCAATATGCTTACCGTTGATGTACACGTTTGGAACGGTTCTTTGGCCTGAGATTTGCAACAATGCGTTTTGGATATCATCGCCATCATCAAGTGTGTCGAGCTCTAAGATGTACGCTTCTGGGTAGATCTCATCAATGAGCTTCTTGGTAGCGGAACAGTATGGACAGTAAGTCTTGGATGCAATGAAGACTGGCTTACTCTTGATCAAAGTTTCGACCTGGGAGATGGTTTGTTGGGACATTGGTCTGGATGTGGCGAAGTATCTTCTGGCAGCGGAAAACAACTTGAAAGCGACGAGGATGGCGAGCAATAGCAGTAGCGTATCCATTGACGGGCACTGGAACCGTTTTATAGCCCTCCCTTTGTCCCATGGCGAGCCCGACCGTCAGGAGCGGTTGCTGACAATTGGACTTCAAATTAAGAATTAGTGTGGCGCGTGGCGCGGAAATACGTAATTTAGAGAGATGACGGAGGACGCGGTTAAACAGCGAACTTGAGACGGAGACGGAGATAAACACAGTTCGGCATGAGAGAGGAGGACGGCCGCTAGAATAGCCCGCTCTTCTTCAAGTTCTGCTGTATCACCATGTCGGTCACAGCGGTGAGAATGAACTTCATTGACTGTGTGTCAGTGGCACATGTTCTATGCACGTAGATGGGCCTCTTCGACTTGTTCAAGCTGAGGAAGAGCTTTTCAAAGTATTTGAGAGCATCCTCCGCGTCGTTGCTCTTGCCATCAAAGTCAGGGAAGTACTTACGTACGGGACTCTTACGAACCTTGTCTTTCAAAAGATCCACCTTGTTCAAGAATAAAATAAATGGTGTGTCTGCAAACCACTTGGAATTCACCAACGAATCGAAAAGCATGATGGCTTCATACATTCTGTTCACGCGTTCATCCTCGAAAAGCATCTGATCGTATTCAGAGACAGCCAACACAAAACATGCGCATGTTATGTCTTGGAAGCAATGAATCCATTTTTTTCTCTCCGATCTTTGTCCACCAGCATCAAGAATCTTAAACTTTATTCCACTGATATTGAAATTTGTTTCAGTTATACCCGTGGTCTTGATCCGTCCCTTCAATATGTCGTCATCAGTGCAGACGTAACTGTCTTCGGCATAGTTGTGAACATGCTCAAAAAAGTAGGATGAGGATCCTTCGAGCTGGAATAGATTAGACTTATTGAAACACTGTTTGATTCCACTATCATTCCTCCACAACTTTTCGACTGCATCAGCTATATCACTCTTGGATATATTGGTTGTCGGTTTGATTGGACTGTTCACCGCATCTCCGACGTAATCTTTCAACAGATCATCTGTCTCTTTATAATCATTAAGCAAATTGTTTGACACTATTGTGCCATCTGTCGAATTACCTTCATCAAGCCAACCAGCATCAACTTTTCCGCTACTCTTGTTTCTCCTATCGGCAGCACTCCTTTCACTATATTTGACTAAGTAGTCTTTCAAGAATGCAGTACCACCTGCAGCAGGTGTATCAATACTATCAAGCGGTTTATAGTTCAATATGCTCTGCTTGAAAGAATATAATGGAGAGTTAGGATCGTCAGATTCTAGTTGAATTCCTAAGTTTCTGGCTTGTATAATCAATGTTTGCATGCTTGCAACAGTATCTGCCCATATAATGTTTTTATATTGGTTTCTCTCTTGAGGTGAAAATCCACCCAAGTGTAGCAATCTCATTTGCTTCAAAACCGTAGATTTACCAGATTCACCAGCCCCCAACAAAAGCATCTTGACCTGGTTCTTCTTATTAGCCTTACCTTGCATCATCATTTTTTCTAGTCTGGTATCTTGAAGCTTTTGTAGATGATCTATGTTTGGCTGAATATTCTGTATTCTATAATTGCTGTTACTAGCAATTTGACCATGGTGCTCGTCCCCTGATGGTGTGCTTGCGGTACAGCCCATTTTGATTTATTAAAATCACAATGTTACCAATTCTTAGTTCTTTCTCTCTATTTAGGTAGCCAGTATAGTGCTTGTCAAACCTCAGTTTCTGTAACTGTATGCCAGTATATATGTACAATGGTAGCTATTTGGATTAGTAGTTTGCTCCGCTTTTTTCCCTTCACCAACAAAAAGTACTTCCAACTGACTATCAAGAAGTTGGGATGCGGTAACTGGAAGTTGTAATTACAACAAAGGCTTCTGAATTCAAGCTATGAAGCCTTGGAAAGCTTCTACATGTGAGGTTGCACCCAGAAAATCCACCTGTCCACTAAATTCCTTCAAACCGCAGCCGACATAAAACGCACCATGGCAGCCAGTCGGCTAACTAACAGTCTAAAATCTGAAACAGTGGCAACTCCCCCAAGCGTCTTTAACGTATAAGTGCATAGTATTTTTAGGTTTCAGGTTGCACCTCCACGGGAACTTGGGTACAACGCTAAATGCTTAAATCAAGTGTTTCATGTTGAGCACAGCCTGGTTTGTGCCAATTACGAGAAATTATTTTAGAAACACAGCCGATAAATTCCCTTCCATTAACACTACGAACCAGCTTTCTTACATATTGTACAGCTACTTGTTGGTCGCTTTATCCTTTACATAAACTGACAATGGACGAGCACGCTCAGAAATATCTATATAAAGTGACCTGGGTTATGATTAATCTGTAGCTGAGTAGTTTTCGTAGCAATCGAAAATATCGAACTCATCTGTGAATGAGTCGGTCAATGGATCACCTCCTTCCACAAGTACAACTGTACTTACTTTTTCAGGCTCTAGTATAGGCTCTGGTGATCTGTTAGGAGTTGCGATAGTGACAGTCTTCTTGCCCTTTTTACTCTCCAACCTCATCAGCGTTTGGAGTGTTAGCGCTCGGTAGCTACTACTGAAGTCACGCCCCAAAGGTAACTTCTTGGAATCTCTGGAACCATTAAATATTCTCCATGTAAGAAAATGGCTCCCTGGTCTACTCACATATTCTCCATTTGCCACGCTTTCAGATACAGAAGATTTGAGAAGTTGTTTTGCGTTGCTTTTTAGTTTACTCAAAAGAGAAAGAGCTAGATCACGTGTGCTTGTTGTATCTCTTGAGTCTATCGGTATCTTTTTACTTTTTGACACTCTTTTGCGCTTTTTGGGGCGGATGTACTGCTTTACTTGTTGCTCCCTTAATTTCTCGGTGCCTAACTGGTTAGTCGCAATGGAATGAAATTGTTTTGACACCGGTCTGCCTTGAGTGAAAAAGTCTGAGCGTTGTATGAGCGGTATTTCATTGGATTGCCCTACTGGGTTTGAATCTAAAGTCATTCGATTGCCAAAAGTACTACGTGTCTCTGGTCTAATAATATTATTTGTCACCCAGCCTCTTAGTCCAGATAATTTAATTTGGTTTTGAACTGCTATCCGATCACCATCAAATCCGAGAGCCCTGAACTTAGTTGTGCGTTCAATGAGCTTGTTGTTCTCAAAGCTAACGCTTTTCAAGGCATTATTTCTATTATTTCCTTCTTCAAGTGGTATAATTTGAAGCTTAGATTGCAACTCGGGCTCATTGTAAACGTATGGTCTACTTAACCGAGAGTAGGATGGCGCAGATGTGTCATAAACCGGTGTTGTCACAACTCTTTGAGACTGTCGGCTCTGAGAAAATGGAAGCATCACTGCCGCTTGAGTATATGTACCCCTCACACTCTCCCAAAGGTTCCTCTCAAAAGATTCTAAAGACCCCCCATCGCTCCAGGATCCATCGTTCAGTATATGAATACTAGTTTTATTCCCTCCATTCATTTTCATTGAGCCCATCCCATGAGGAAATCTGCTGCAATTTTCCTTATCCAAATCGCTGTAAACCTTGTTCGTACTGAAGTTGGGCTCCTTTTTTGAGCTGTTTTTACCGCCTAGGTAAGATATCTCTCGAAGAGGTCTTCTTTCTGCCTGAAGTTTCTTTGGCTGAGAACTCATTTCAATGTTCGGCTGTATTCTCTGGTCCCAGAATTTATTCCATTTTTGGTCCACATACTCTTTGTTCGAAAGGATGCAATCATATTCTTCGTTCCTCAAAGAGATGAGTGGTATATTCTTTGGTCGAGAAGTGAGAATATACGTATTCCTCTCCGGATTTCCGGAGTATTTATAGAAAATCCACCAACGATTCAATTTTACGAGGGCTCTCCTTGCTTTTACTTCCAAGTGGCTGTTTCTCCGACGGTATTGGTGTTCCCAAGCACTCAACATTTTTGGTATAAACCTATTTATGTAGAGGTCTTTTGTGAAGATTTAGAAACTTACCCTGCAAGCTGAATTTGGTTGATCTGTTTGGGCTCTGAGCAGTTACTTCAATAGTGGTTATTCTTATTTAATCAAGCAATGGGTTCCGCTTCAAGTGCTTCTGTTATTCAGCAATGAGATCGATCATTCATGGAGCATTATCAGTACTGCCGTCGCTCAAAGTTCAGGTGTGAAAACAGCGTACCATTCTATAAACCAGTTGCCCCGTCTCAACTTTTCTCAAACCACAGACTCTTGACTTCGATAATAGAAGAGGCACGCGGCTGTTTACGGGTGGCTTTGTTTGAGTTATAGGCATGTTTATATTTTATATATTACAGGTAAATATATACCTGTGGTATGCAGTGTCATAAAGAGTTATGTTATATTCATAATTCACATTTCTTTTGATTCAATCAGTCCTTTCCAATCAATTTCATGAAGCTTCGATTAATTAAATCTTTCAGATCTTTGTAGCTCATGACTAGACAAGTCATCTCATCTGGACTCACTAATAATAAGTTCTCGTCAACACCAGCATCAAGCTTGTTGAGACAGTTCACCACGTGTGTTAAATCAACCACAGGTTTTCCATTTTCGTCCACCTGATGAAAAACATAGTCTTTGAATAGTTTAATGGGATATCTTTCACCTGTCTCAGACCAGGAGCCATCTTTTATCATTTCTGGTCTTTCACTTATAAAGTCTAGCTTGGCAAAAAGTCTCACCAACCTGGCATTTTCCAGCTCTGTTGTCAACGCACCTTCCATTGTATCGCAGCTGTTCTGAAGACCATTCGACAGTTTCAAAATCATTGGAGCAACAAGCTCCTGAAACCTCTCAACAGTGGCATGCTCTGAAAAGAGATATAGTAGCATTTTCTTAAAAACCTTGGTAAACTTCAACTGCATTATAATCTCTGACGGATCTTCGGTTGGAACTGGTAAAAATGTGGTTGATTTGGCAAGAAATAGAATGAGCTTGCCTAAATGCAGGAGATCAGACACATCACTGGCATCATCTTTCTTTTCATGGGCAGCATTTTGGTCTGGCTTGTTCTCAGAATTCACGTCATGCAAAATGTCTTTGATGGCAAGAGCAGAAAGTCTGATTCTACCCTTATTAGTGATGATTATTTTGGAGGAATCCATAGGACCAATTTTCAGCCCAAGTTTCTGGACTTCGGTAATGGCGTTTAGCAATTGGATTGTATAGCTCCAGAGTGAATCCTCGGTGATCAATTCGGGATTTTTCCCCAAAAACGACATGAAGTGGTTCTCAAGTAGAGTGCTCGACATAGGATAGTAATCATACATCAAAATGAGAGAGTTATCATTGAATGCGCGTGTTGTGAAGGCGTCGTATATTTTAACACAATTAGCACAGTCCAACATCTTCCATTTCTTGACAGACTTCAACACAGACGGAGAAGTCACGGGAACATTCTGGAGTCTCCTCATTGTATAGAGCCTCCCATCTACATTGGATAAGCACTTGTACACAATTGAGGTGTAGCCAAAAGATTTTGAGCTATAGTCAAATGTTTTATCAATAGGGTATAAGGAATGGTAAGGCCCAACATGTGACGGTAGATCCATCTCATTGCTCGATACCGATTTCAAGCTCTCTTCATTCTTTAGCTGTAGGTATTCCCTCAGCTTTCCGTCGATGAAAAGATCATCCACAGTGCGCTCATTCTCTTTCTTGTTGAGATTAATGTGTGGTGGAGGAGCCGGAGCATACAGGAGGAAGTTCACAGGGTAAAGATTGGTGTTTTGGTAAAACAAATCTTCTCCTGTCGGTGTCTGGATAGAGTTAACAAACTCTGGTGATCTAGTCGTTATTCCCGTCTGTGGTGTAAACATTGGCGCCACTGGGTTGAAAGGACTTATATTGGGTAGAGCAGATTTGATTGAGCGCACATCAGCCACGCCCGATGGTTCAGCGGATGCGGCATTTGATTGAGCATCTAAAGGTGCGCCTAACCCTTTAACATCTACATCAGCTGCCATCAGCTTGGACTGTATAGAACTTGTTGCCCTTTCCCCGTTACTGGCAGAAGGGATAAATGCAGGAATATTGTCCAGAGATGGAGAGAGAGCTGAAAACTTGTTTATGGACACTGGCGTAAATGCTGGAGAATCTACCTTAAACTTTTGGGAGTCAGTTACAGGAGATGATAGCCCCACACTCATAGCGGTGGGCTTGAATGCTGGAGCTTTCAATGAACGCGTCACATCGACTGACCCAATCGATGAGTTGGCAATATTTGAAGATATTCTTAGATCTGCTGCATTGGAAGCTATGGAGTCGGTGGTGGCAGGGGCAGACGCTGCATCTGTACTTTCCTCTGCTTGAAAATTCAATGTTGACCAATGGCTAACAGAGTCGGATTTTGCCAGTGCAGTAGCACCGGCACCAGTATCTAGCTTGACTTGATCATGTGATTCTAAGTTGCTAGAATCCGCGTCTTTGAAGTCGTGGCTGTAAGAACACCCTTTATGCTCAAATTTGCAGAAACCATGAATTTGAATATTCCGACACGGAATGTTACGTGCCCAATCGTACTGACTTGAGCTCATTTTGGAAGTGAACAGGTATTGATAATGTATCAGTCCTGTAAAACAGCTGGAGAGAAACTATAGGGAGACGAGTTTCGGTGTATTCGAGGTTTGAATGCTAATAATGCTCAAAAAGTAAACCAAGACTACCTTGTATGTTCCGACTTGATAACAAAGAAACACTGGGGCTGACTTTGCAAAAGATTCATGTTAAAGCGCGCAAAGTACCAAGGACAAAAAATAAAAGCGAATTGTTGGGGTCAACTGGGAATTGAACCCAGGGCCTCTCGCACCCAAAGCGAGAATCATACC
>JAMYHI010000457.1:0-13841 GCA_025531525.1 Pichia sp. P7020A | reverse complement strand
TTATCAATACATGATCAACAGCCAATAGCTGACGTGGAACACCCGAGGTGCAACGACCATTTTGGCCTCAGCTCTTGTGTATGGTTTGGGGTTTTTCCCGCCTATCGCTTCAAAACCTAATCAACTGCGACACGTCACGATTCCCATTGTTCCAGTGGTTCTGGGTTCTTGGCTCTTGGCCGACATTAGCGGAAGCAGCCGCACCCGAGCTATTGTGGGGGGTGTATCTTATCTGTCTGGGCCGTTGGCAGCTACAGCCGACGCGGTAGTACAATGGAGGTAATGCTAAGCTATAAAATGGAGATGTGGGCCGCAGGATGCTATTCGGTCAACCCAAACCTGCTCTCCTGAAGATCACGACAGTTTGTGAAGCTGTTATTATACCTTATGCAACACAAGATGACCGTTGATCCCGATAAAAGTATTCTCGTCATTGGAGCGGGCACTTTTGGATTGTCTGCTGCCTTGGAAATACTCAGAAGGGGACATAAGAACTTGACTATAATTGATCCATACCCTGTTCCATCCCCACTTTCAGCTGGTAATGATGTCAACAAGATATTTCAAACGGCAGTGACTCACTCGGAGTTCCACACGATGTTGTCTTTTGAGAGTTATAAGAAATGGAAGAGTGATGATGTTTACAAACCTGCGTTCCATGAGACTGGTGTTTTGTATGGTGCTACGAAACCTGAAACTCACAAAGAAATTGAAGAAGATTATCAGTGGTTAAATGAGAAAGGCTTTGAAGAACTACACTTGTTGGAAAGGCCTGAGGATTATCTCAAGCTACTCAATGTGCAGAATGATGCTGATTTGAAAAGATTCCAATCGTGGAAAGGCTTTTATCAAAAGACACATTCGGGTTGGATGTTTGCTAGCTTAGCGTTGCAACGAGCAGCTCAAGAGTGCATCAGTTTGGGCGCTAAAATCATCACCGATACGGCGGAGGAGCTTTTGTTTGATAAAAGTACTCAGAAGTGTATAGGTGTGCATACCAGCTCCGGGAATGACTTACTATCAGAGCGTATAATCATTGCAGCAGGAGCCAGTTCAGTAAAGCTGTTCGATTTTGAAGGTCAGTTACTGGCTAAATGCTGGACCTTGGCCCATATAAAACTTACCAATGATGAAATTCAACAACTCAAGGATACCCCAGTTATTATTGACATGGATCGGGGCTTTATGTTTGAAGCCGATGCTTTTGGTGATCTTAAATTTTGCAACGAGTTCCCTGGTTATGTCAATATGGAAAAGTACATGTACAAGACTGGAGAAAAGACGGTTTCGATTCCGGCCTACAAGGACGCAATCCCAGAAGAGGCAGAAGAACAAATGAGAGACTTATTGAGACAAGTTCACCCACACCTTGCCGATAGAGAGTTCAACGTAGCTAAGATATGTTGGTGTACCGACACTACTGATCGCTACTTCCTCATAGATGAACATCCTCAGCATGAGGGTCTCATCTTTGCAACCGGGGATTCTGGAAAGGGGTTCAAATACATGCCTGTTGTGGGTGAGTACATTGCCTCAGTGGCTTTGGAGGGCAGAGACGCTTTACCTGATGAAAAACGGGAAGCCTGGAAATGGAGACCTGAACAAGCGTTAAACCGAGACATCTACAATGTTCAAAACCGTTACGGGGGGTCTAACAAAGTTAAAGACATTAAGGACATTGGCAAGTGGGTTAGTGCGAAATAGTAGAATAGAAATGTTAAATAGTATACTTTACGAACATAAAGTAGTGATCCTTCCTAGAACTACTAGCAAAAAGATATACTTGCTTCCCTCGACTTGCCAGTGGCGCCATGTTGATGTTGTTATTTCGCCACTTATTATGAGATTAGTTATCTAGATATTGGATATCAGCTAAAAGTTAAGATATAACAATAATTATATCAGGGTGTGTAAGTCTCTATATTTGATGATATATGAAACGACTGCAGTTCTATGAAATCTATACGATAAGTATGAAGCATGAGTGAACGTGAGGTTTGTACTCAGCGCGATGTTCAAAGAACAATAACAGTCGTTCGTTGTTCTGGTGTACCTTTAAACCTTCCAACCTTGTTGCGTTTATAAGAATTCAAAGAACAGACAGACGGAAGTTTCCGCTCAACATCAGCTTACATCCATAAATTCTATACTGAATGGATTGATGTTGCCTGACGACATATCTACAACAAGTACTCCGTTTTTTTTATATCAGAAACCACCTCTGAGACACGATCGATGGTCACCCGCTTTGAGACTTGTTCAGAAAGACACAGTATTGCCTTTGGCGGATACAGTGAACAAGTAGGGGCATTTTGTTTGACATTAATAACCAGACGGGTTGTTAGTTGTTAGTCCCAGTTATAAATCACAGAAGCAGGGCCTTTCAAAACAGTCACGTGATCGTCTCTTTGCGACGGGAAGGCTGATCGGCTGATCCAGCTGAACCTTAAGCCAATAAGCTTAGACCGCCTCAATTATTTTGTTATCTTATCGGCATCCAAGACCCGAGACCCAAGACCAAACACCCCCGCACTTACTGGAACCAGAATGAAGAAGACTAGGGCCATACTCTAACGTTATGGCCAGTCGTGCAGCCAATTTGAAGGTTATGCATTCGGATACCAACCCAACAAAAAGGAGAACTAGAAGGGGGTGCCATTCATGCAAGCAAAGAAAAGTCAAGTGTGACGGTAAGTTCACAGAACTCATTAATCAATCATCTGGCTAATTGAATACTAACAATCTTTGAAGAAACACATCCGTACTGCAAAAATTGCATGAGACTAGACCTAAACTGCTCTTATCAGAAAGTTTATCATTGGGATGCGGAGTCACTCACAGAAGGCAAGACATTTGGTAGATCAAATCAGTTCAAGAAGCGGCGTCTCAGCAAATTGAATGTAAAGTCCATCTCTAGCGAGACAATTAGATCAAATAGCGACATCTCAACTTCCAACTTGTATGAATTTCAGCCGTTGGCATTATCTCAGAAACTGCTACATGGCGATATAAAATGGGTTCCGATAAAAAAATGCAAGTTTCACTTCATCAATACGCAAATCAAGGACTTTGTGTGCCCTTCCTTCAAGAACACGACATTGATAAAGGGCTCGAAGGGCCTAACAATGGATGATTTTCCATTGTTAGCGATATTATCATCTTTACTCATCAACGAGGTGTTTTTGGATTCATTAAAATCTACAACTCCTGATCTTGATATCTATTTACCTTCACCTTCTCCACGGGAATTGATTTGCATGAGCGCTAGAACGAATGTTCACACTGACACTCCAGAACCAGAACCAGAGGCACAGTCCACACAGATCATGGCGACTAATTATACTATGAAAGATACTATTTACCAATCAGGTATGCGTCGAGATTTTTCCAAGGTATTGAAGAACAATTTTATATTTGGCAACTATGACTTATCAACTAATAAATATTACAGTAAGCTCACCTCCTTACGATCTTCAGACCAGTCTCTTTTGCTCTATTTCATTGAAAATGTTTGTCCAAACTCAGTTTGTTACTCCAGGTCACAAAAATCAACATTTAATTTAAGCCCAGTTTACTTCCATAAAATGCTCAACCAGAGTAAGTACATAAATCAAAACCCATTTTTGTACCTCATTGTCCCACTAGCTCTTGAGAGCAATGTTGTTTTGAATACAGTACTATCAACAAGTGCACTCCATTTGGGGATTTCGGGTGACGATCGTTACAAGAACATTGCAGAAACATATTCAGCATGTGCCATCCGTCAACTACCTGGCTTAATAGAGGAGAAGCAGTTTACAGATTCCAAAAATTGGGATGATGTGTTAGCAACCGTTTTAATGTTATGTTTCAAGGAACTTTCAACAAATGTACACTGTAAAAGTCGCTGGGGAGTATATCTTGGATATGCTAGATATTTCGTAAAGAAGATCAATTCAATCAATGGGTACAGTTTATTAGGGGAGTTCTTTGCGAGATATTTTATCACCAATGAGGTAATTGGCAATACAGCATCCATTGATCATCGAGCTGAAGTTTGCGATGATTTGGATCTTAGACGGGAGATGATCAATGAATATATTGTAAATACTGCAGGTACAGTATCTGATCACAAAATGTTTATTGAATCCATTTTGAATGAAGGTATGGATGGTGATTTACATTTGAAGACATTAAGAGATCGAGATACGAGAATCAACATTTTCTTTGGATGTGCTCCTTACTTAATTTGCTTGGTACATCAGATATCGAGTCTAGCAGAATGTTGTGAAGGTTTGGAATTGGAAGAGGAACATATTAGGAGAAGTTTCGATGGAAACCTTCTCCTTTTGAGGGCTCGTATTGTTTTCGATATTGGTCATATTGATCAAAGATTGGAAATCCAAGAAGGTAATGCTGACAGATATGAGACTATTGTTACTTGCATTGCTGAAATAAAGCGATTGACGAATTTGCTCTATCTTTTTGTCCGAGTTGATTTAGAACTTTACTATTTGAATGGGAAAGTGAAAACAAAAGAATTTGTTGAAAGGACGAGGGAAATGGAAGCTACAAAAGCAAAAGTTAAGCAATTATATGACACCTTACCTGAGATTGGAATGGCATTGTTATGGCCATTATTCATACTTGGTGTAATCAGTGCCAATTACGAGGATGATCGATGGTTTGTTCTCAATGCTTTTGAAATAATGGAGAAAATGAAGAGTACTCCCAGTCTAGTGACGTCTAGAGATGCTATCATCTCCATTTGGAAAAGTGTTGATCTAGGTCTCGTTCCCTTCAGATGGCAAGATATGATGAAAGATAAAGTAGAAACCTTAAGTCTGGCTTTGATTAACTAAAAATCGAATTATTGCCGGGTGAACTAAAATGTTTGATGGGTAATTATAAACTATAAAGGAAAGAAGACTTAAAAATGTTGTATGAGTAAGATTAATATTGTGTAAAGGACAATTGGAATGACCCTTAGTGGTGGAATAATCTAATTGGGTTCTCAACATAGACGAGATCATGAGCATCTGCAGCATCGAAAACAGCTCTGTCCATAACGGAACCAGAAGCTGCAGCAATGTACTTGACACCAGATCTGACAGCTCTGTAAACATTATCAGGGAATGGGAAAAAAGCATCGGATGATAATGCGACTTCATTCAATTGGTCTAACCATTCTCTTCTCTCTTCAAGCGTGAGTGGGACAGGCACCTCTTCGAACTTTGATTCGTATTCAGATTTCTCAGGTTCAGTTGTTGGGATTTGATTAGAGACGTATAAATCAATTGCGTTGGACTTTTCAGGTCTCTTGACACCCTTAGCCCACTTGAAAGCGAGAACTCTTGGGTGTTGTCTCAACCACCAGTTATCAGCCTTGTCACCTGCGAGCCTGGTACAGTGAATTCTGGATTGTTGACCGGCACCTAAACCAATGACCATACCATTCTTAGCGTAACAAACAGAGTTTGATTGTGTGTATTTGAGAGCAATTGTTGCGACAGTCAAATCAATTGCTGCTTGTTCGGTGAGTTTTGTATTCTTAGAGACGAATTCCTTGAAAGTGGAAGAATTGAAGATTGCATCATTTCTCTTTTGTTCCATAGTGATACCATAAACTTGTCTCTTCTCCATTGAAGGTGGGTTGTAGTTTGGATCAATTTGCAAAACGCAATACTTACCCTTCTTCTTAGCTTTGAGTAATTCCAAAGCTTCTGGTTCATAACCTGGTGCAATGACACCATCGGAAACTTCCTTAGAGATGATTTGTGCAGTTGGTAAATCGACAATGTTGGAGAGTGCGATGAAATCACCGAATGATGACATTCTATCAGCACCTCTAGCTCTAGCGTATGCGTTAGCTAATGGGGATAAGTTTTCAATGGTATCCACCATGTAGATCTTCTTTTCAATATCATTCAATGGCAAACCAACAGCTGCACCTGCAGGTGAAACGTGTTTGAAAGAAGCAGCAGCAGGTAAGTTCAATGAAGCAGATAATTCCTTGACTAATGGCCAAGAATTGAGAGCATCTAATAAATTGATGTAACCTGGAGAACCAGATAAGACCTTGAATGGTAATTCACCCTCGTTTACGAAAGCTTGAGCTGGCTTTTGGTGTGGGTTTGCACCGTATCTCAATGGCAATTGAGCCTTACCCTCTGAGTACTTCTTTCTGAAGAAGTCAGAGATGGCAGTATCGTAATCGGAGGTGTGTTCGAATGCCTTCAAGGCGAGAGTTTGTCTCAAGGATTCAGGGACTTCAGCATTACCAGATTCCTTCAATTCTTCAAGGAAGACAGCATAATCTGCTGGATCGGATAAGATGGTAACTCTAGAATGGTTCTTTGCAGCCGCTCTTAAAAGAGTGACACCACCGATATCGATTTCTTCAACTGCTTCAGGAATGGTGACGTTAATCTTTGCAACGGTTTCCTTGAATGGGTATAAGTTACAAACGACAAAGTCCACTTTTTCAATGTGATGTTCCTTCAAATCTTTTTCATCAGAATCGATGTTTCTAGCGAGGATACCACCATGAACTGCTGGGTGTAAAGTCTTAACTCTACCACCCAACATTTCAGGAGCGTGAGTGATAGATTCAACATCTTCAACTGGGAAACCAGATTCACGAAGAAGTCTTGCGGTACCACCGGATGCCAATAATCTGACATTAGCGGCAACTAGACCCTTTGCTAGATCCAAGAGGCCAGTTTTATCGTAAACTGAGAGGATTGCAGTCTTTTTGTAAGTTGGTTCAGACATTGTGTGTTATCGATGGTTTGAATGTACTGGTAACTATCACAGAAGTGTTGTAATTACTAGTGTGTGTGATCCCGTAAGAACTGTGCAGTGGGTAAAGGGCCAGTTTTAAACAAGCTACGTCGAATGTAAAGTGACTGCGTCCATTGTCAGTTGTGCCATTGACACTTGTTCAATTGCAGGCAGCACCTTAATATTATAAATAATGCGCCACATGACTTCTTCAAAATTGAAAATCCACTTTTGGTGAATTTGACTCGGACACTGGACACTGGAGAAAAGGAGAAAAGGAGGGGGGGCGGACAATGGCCAGTTTCCAGCCATTGGCCAAGTCAAGTCACATAATGGGGTCGCAAGAATGCCAATTAGGGACGGGACAGCTTCTGGGGCCATAAGTGAGCTACAATGGTTATGGGTTATGGGTGATGATGGGTCGGACAAACTTGGCACGATTAGTACATAGCTAAACTAAACTATACAAGAAGCGAGCGCAGGGGAGTAAGTAAGAAAGAAAGAAAAGGTAGAGTTGAAGAGTTGAAGATTGTGAAATAAGTCGAGTTATCAGGCTTATTTTCTGTATCTCCAGAGGGAAAGAGTGTTGTGCTTCTTCCAGTTGTGTCTTCTACCGTTAGAGGTCTTGTTGTACAAGTGACCCTTGTTAATACCTCTAGATTGCTTACCAGCAGCGGTGAGACCTCTGTTTTCTCTGTGCTTGTGAACTGGGTTACAGATCCAGTTGTAGGTAGCATTGTTTCTGATAGCATTGTGGGATGGGTCAACGAGAATGACTTCGTAATACTTGTAAGTAGAGTCTTCGTTGATCCAGTAAGAGTTAAGAACTCTCAAGTTAGCAGCTCTTCTACCAACTCTTTCTTCAGCAGTAACTCTCAAAGACTTTTGGTACTTTAAGTGGTTAACACCTTGGTTAGTTGGCTTACCGTAAGTAGCACCCTTTGGAACAGGTCTCTTTCTGTTACCTCTTCTAACTCTGACTCTGAAGATGACGAAACCTTGCTTAGCCTTGTAACCTAACTTTCTAGCCTTTTCTGGTCTAGAAGGTTGAGCAGCTCTGTGGATGACCTTCTTTTGTCTGTATTCCCAACATCTGACTCTGAGAAGGAATCTCATGACATCAGATTGCTTCTTTCTTTGAAGCTCTTCCATATACTTGTAAGCACCCATTTTGTTAGTTAGTTGTAGTTTAGATGTAAACCTGTTACAGAGGGAGGGAAATCAAAAGATAAGGGGGGATCGTACGGAAAATTGCAAAGAAAAAAAAGTATAATAGAGTAGAAGAAGACCAACTGAAAAACTTCACCATTCGTCGTCGAACTGGTCCTCGTCGTCCGCCAGTTGTCGACACTTGCTTGTAATTCGCGGAAATGCGAAAATAAATTATGCGGAACGGTGAAAAAAAAGGGGCCAAGGTGGAAAAGAGGAAGAGGGCTTTTCTACGCAGCTTCCTAATGCGGAAATAAGGGTTTCCAGGCCCGGGCGTGTGCGCACGTGACTCAGCGAGGGCTTTTTGCAAGGCTCCGCGGAAGGCTCAGCGCTCAGCCGTCGACGTAGCAACAACACGCCACAATCCGCCGGTTGCCCGTTGCATGAGAATGGGATACAATATTATAGTGCCAAAAGCTGTAGACTAAGAACAAGGCTAAGGCTAACTATGTGGGGTGGAACGACTCTGCACGGCAAGAGCGTGTGATGTGTGTGTCTACGACGCGTGTGACGACCTTGCGGGAGTAGCAAGCTTACACCGTACACTGTACACCGTCCGCCGTAGACCGTAGACCGTTGATCGTACTGCAGTGAAGCTACCTCAACCGCTCCTGTTTCCCCACCACGCTAAACGTTCCCCACACTACACAAGATCAGCATCAACATACTCAAATATTTCCCTTCCAAAAATGACGATCATGTACGTAACTCACCGGGCCGGAGTTTCCACTCACTTATACGCACACATACTAACGATTCACCAACCACCACGGGGTTACCAGTTACAAGTTGCAAGTTGCAAGCCATAGCACATCACATAGAAGGAAGCAAGCATGGGTTAGCACTACCAGATACTACTTTCCAGTTTCCAACAACAAAAGTACCACGAACAACGAACACTGCCCACTTCCTCCTCGGCCGCCGAGATAAGAATAAGAAAAAGAATAAAAATGAAAAAAGAATAAGATAAGCAATTTGACAGCCTCACTTTACACTTTACACTTTACACTTTGACCGTTCCCAACTTTCCAAAAACTGGGGCTAGGGGCTAGGGCTGGCAATGGCAATGGCCACTGGCCCACTGGCCCACTGTCACTACTGTTGGTTGCTTTAAAGTGATAACTCTGCTCCCGTCTTCTTCTGCTCTATGTCTGCCCCCATCCTGCTAGCTGGCTCTCTCTTGTAACTACAACTCCCACTCCCAAACCCCTTAACAATACTCTCGGTACAGTTCGGACTTTAAAGATAAGACCAAACGACTCAGAAAAGATAAAAAGAACAAGAATAAGAATAAGAACTCGGACAAGCCTAAGTTCTCTCTAAAACGTTCAATTTCCAACAGCTCCAGTTTATTACTTAGTAGAATCACTACCAATTCAAGCACAAACTTAAACTCACACTTGATCTCATACTCAAAATCAAACTCAAGCACAAGTCAAAGTTCAAGTACAAGTTCAAGTTCAAGTACAAGTACAGTCCCTTCAATTGCTTCATTTGAATCTCCTGACACCCCAGCCCTTGCTATTTCATCTGTCGAATTAACTACAGACGATACTGTCAACACATATCTAAGCACTGCCACAGTAGATACTCTCTTATCAGATAACCAGCAGGTAATACCCACCTTAAGCACAATCGCAACACTCGCAATGCCAGCCGCACAAGTTAACAAGAACGTCAAGGACAACGTTCATCACGAACATCACGAACATCACGAACACCACCACATTGACCCACACGAGGCTTCAGAGAAGGCACAAAACTTTATTGTCGCCATCTACTCAAACATCAAGTCGGCAATCTACACCGTATCTTACACAACGGCCAACATAATAAAATCAACCATTCTAACAACCGCCAATGTGACCAGCTACTACTCCAACCTTCTCGTTACAAAGGCCCGTGAAAACCCTCTCACCACTTATAATACCCTCTATTTGACTCTTCTCACTGGTCTTACCTCTGGTGCACTCTATTATGAGAAGTACAACAGAACTGTCAAGTACTTCCCAGCCCACGATGAAGTTCATGGTGCTCCTCCAATGTCTCCACGGATTTTGGGCGCTAGAATCGGCAACATCAGATACACTCCTGAGGATGTACTCGTCTCTGCAGGTGTCGGATTAGCTGTCATGGGTCTCGGTAACATCATCTATGCAAGAAACCAAAAGAAATACTAATCACGAACGGTTATTATAGTTTTCTTTCAAGATGAGACGAGACGAGACGAGACCCGGTCAAGTCACCCAAACTACTTTTATTTAACCTCAATATTCAATTCAATACTTTATTACCTTATTAAATATGCTTCATACGATATACCACATTATTTATCAAATTTAAATTAGTTTAATTAACTACCAACTACATGAATTGCGTTCTGTAAAATTTAACTTTTGGGTCTGTGAATATGATAATCTGAAAATATGCAACGTACATATAAAGCCGCTAAATCATTTCTCTCTCTTCTAAATGATGATGTTTTTGTTGTTTTTGTTGCTGCTGATTTTGTTCTTCCTCTTCATTCAACAGTCTTTCTCTGTTCTGTAAAATTTCATCAATATTGATTCCATCAGGGCCAATGGTCACCGTATCGAGATCTCTATTAGCTAGTACATCTTCATCATATCCATCTTCATCAATGATATCATCACCATTGTGTGTACGTTTGAACAACTTTCTATAACTCCTATTCACAGAATTGGAGTTACCATTAGACACTGAAGCACGATGAATACGAATGATCTTACCACTTGGAAGCATCTCTTCTACATATTCATCATTTGATCTAATAGTGACTAAACTTGGTGCATCAGGTGGTAATTCATTAGGATTAACCATCGTACCTTTCCTCTTTCTCATCTGAGTTGATTCACTTGGATGTGTAGATCCCTTCTTCATAAAAGATCTGAAATTGAGCAAATTTCGTTTAAAGAAATCATCTTCATTTTCATTTTCTAGAGTAACATCAACATTATCATGACTAATATCTTGTAACTTATCTTCACGTATCTGAGAATCATGTAACCATGTCCAACCTTGTTTGAGTTCATTGAATGATTCAAGTTCCAATTTCTTCTGTAATTGAGGATCCTTCTCCAAAACTTGGAAAATTTCTGTATCCGTACGTTTGAAAAGGTGTGTCACGATGTAAAAGATCAAATCTATCAGAAGTCCTAATACTGTCAATATAAGAATTGTCGCCCAAAATGTACTATCTGTACCAAATTCTTCAAACAATCCATGTTGAACATAGAAAATCGTGTTAATTTTGGTCTTGTATAACCCCACTAAAAGCATACACCACACGGCCCAACCGACAAATGAGATGATCAAAGAAATGACACTCAATTTACTAATAGAATGCATCTCAACGATATTCAATTTCACATTGATAACGATTATGAATACCGTGAATAGTATCACCCCCAATGGATATGTTGTATTGTCCACCAATGCAGGGAACCCATATATATGCCACAGTATGAAACAGAGTGAGACAGATTGTGTGCCGGCCAATAAAACCCATTGTATGAACACGACTAAATTGAAAGTCTCATTATTGACACCTTTACTATAAAGTTCTGGTATTGCAAGCAACGTTGCAGGATTCAAATCTTTGTCAAACATACCAATGCATAGAACTGGTAAAGAGGTGAATAACGTATTGAACATAGATAGAGACCACGATTCATATAGGGATGAACCCGTGAACATCGTGTACCTCTGATACACCAATTGAGAGAGATAGAATAAAAATTCCTTGTAAAATGTACAGATCACAAACTTGGAAGTACGAATGTAATTGTATCGTCCGTGAACAAGTAATAATTTAAGTAAGAATCTGAACTGTGCAATTGAATAGTCACTTGTTCTAGCAGCTTGTAATCCCTCTTTTCCAGTGATACCGACACCGACATCTGCACTTTGGATCATCGCAATATCATTGGCACCATCTCCAATGGCTAGAGTGACTTTATTCCTATCTAGTTCTCTCACTTTACTGACCATGGTGGCCTTCTGAGATGGTGATGCTCGACAGACAATGACGGAATTAGCCTTCACCCCCAACGAAATGAATAACTGTAAGACACATGGATCCTTCTCAATTTCAGTGAGCGTTGAACCATCAATAACAACGACACAATGGGCAACATTTCCCTCCTCAATCTCAATCTCTGTCGCAGTTATGATGGACGTTATTTTGTCAATGGAATTATCGTGTTTATCAAGTGATAGGACAATAACAGAGGAATAATCCTTGATTAACTTACAAGAGTAACCAATGTTGATGGCAGTCTCTCTCTTATCACCAGTAAGCATCCACATCTTAATCCCGGCTCTCCTCAACTTCTCAATAGCTTCTGGAACTCCATCTTGTAACTTATCTTCAATGGCAGTACATCCAAGTAAGGTTAAACTTATCTCAAATTCTTCACCAACGGCAGCAATTTTGGAATTTCTATCCACTAATGACGTTTTAGCTTCTGCATACCTTTTAGACCATTCCTTGTAAGCTGAAACTTCCAGTTCTCTAAATGAGTACAATAGAGTTCTCAACCCATCAGAAGAAAATTCATCAATATGTTGTAAGGTACGCTCAATCAAGAATTGTTCATCGTTGATCAGGTTGGTTGAGGGGATATATTGAGATTTTGCCATATTATACTTTCTTCTAGCTTCCATATCCATGGACTTTCTAGATTCGAGCATAATATGATCGACTTCGTCATGACTCGCGGTATTGACATTGTGGGTTCCATTGGATGTAGTTGGATGTATGTCATTCTCCAGAATCGCATTGATGTTGTTGTACTGTTGTGAGTCTTTCCTGTTCAAATTGAAGCTCAGTCTACTGAGAGAACTTCTTGGAGAAGTAGCGGCGTTTAACTCTGTCGATTTCTTATTGAGAATGAATTCTGCCTCTGCACGACGTCTCTGCGATATATTTCTGGAAACTTCAGATTGTTTGTTGCTGACAATAGCCGCATTTGTGAGTCTCTCCAATATGATGTTATCGGCACCTTTACAGAAAAGAATGATTTTCCCATCGGGGAACTTGACTATGACGGACATTCTTTTCCTTGCAGAGGAGAACTCAATAACATCCAGAACTTCGTAGTCATCAAATACGGGATCATTCTCAAACCCATTTGGGTACGTCTTCAATGATACTGTCTTCAGTTTCCTATCGTATAGAATGAATCCCATATCGCATGCAGCTTGCACAAGTGCTAGCTCATCTGGGGATGACGCCTGATACTCTATCTCAATATCATCCTCCGTATTTTTCTTCAATGCTCCTAGGTTGTTATTTGATGAAAATGGATCTCTTACATCATCATTGTCTGCACTGACGCTCTCTCCTACGGGTGGTAAAGAATCAATTGAGTCTCTCAAATCATCCTTTTCAAACTTCCTTGGCAAACATGTGTGACATAGTGCAATAGAGAGAAGGAAAAACTTTGCCTTTTTCGCAAAGGTACTATCTGGATTAGATTGGATGTATTTAATGAACTCTAATGAAGATCGTATCTTTGTCGCATCCACAGGTTTGTCTTCGGTGTGAACTTTCTGTCTCGGTGCCAATGATGCCATGCTTGGCCTCCCTGCAGTTTTAATAAGACCCGGTTTTTCCACGTCATTAGAAAACACATCCGAAAAATCGTTCGGATCTTCCGCCGGTTTCTCGGTGAGCATATCAATATCATGGATCCAGGGGACACCACAAACTGAGAATTTTCTAAAAATCATGACATTGTCCGTCAATGTACCTGTTTTATCAGAGAAAACATAGCTAACTTGACCGAGTTCTTCTAGAATAGTGGCAGTACGAGCCTCTGCAGGGGTGTCCGATGGCAAGTGATACA
>JAMYHI010000456.1:0-13873 GCA_025531525.1 Pichia sp. P7020A | reverse complement strand
TCGATATCTTGGTACCTATCAATCATATCATTCTGTTTCTCATAGAAGTTCCTCAATGCCTTTGATTTGAATCCATTCGGTTCTACTTTGTAGTTTTCCCAATTGATGAGCCTACTGACTCTTCCAATTAATCTGAATGGTCTCAGTGCCTTTAAAGAATCGACTCTATTGGATAATTTATCGAAATCAAGGTCTCCTCCAACTCCGGGGAATGCACTTAAACGACGCTCTAAACTGATGGGATTGGCGACTGTTATTGGGAGGGCAACGTTTGCCTGAGAAGCGCTTCGTCTGGGAATTGAGGAGAATGTCTTGGACCTCTGCAAACGTGGTAGGAGGTCGTCATTAACATTAGCGATAGCATTGACATTATCGTTATGAATGACGTCCCGAGGACCGATATCATCCTCCTCTTCGATGGCGATGTACCTCTGTGGCGTCTGCGGGTCCGATGGTACCAAGGGTGTTCGTTCGGTGGTCATCACTACTTGGTGAACGCTGTGTGTGTTATTGGAAGAGAAGGACAAGAAGAAGAACCGGGCCCGTGGAAGCTGAAGAACAATTAAAGAGAAGAGAAACTGTGTTCTTCCGACCAAAGCCACCAGCCACCACCTTCCCCGAAATCACCGAACGGACATCAGACATCAGTGAACAGAGAACAGAGAACACAGAAAGGACCCGTGGTAGCCCACCTCCCACTTACAGTACGGGACTACAACACTGGGCAAGGAGCGTAAGGGTCCTACCCTCGTGTAAGTGCAGACTGTGTAAAGGTGTAGTAATGGCGCCAGTGTGTGAAGTGAAGTTAAGTGAAGTTAAGTGAAGCGTGGTTTCTTTTCCCCATTCTTCTTTACTTACTAATGCTAATGCTAGTACAGGGTACAGGGTCTTTCTTTGTCAACAGCAGACAGGGGAGTACATATATCAGCCAACATCACCAGCTATACCATACTACGCATCTATGGCCTCAACGATAACACCACCACCGGAGCCAACTAAACAACAGGACCAGACGCTCTCCTCCATGAATGCCCCCGAACCAGAACATTGTCCGGGACCTCAATCAGAACTCGCCGGTAAGGGAGATGCCTGTCAGACTTGCGACAATAAGGATATATGTACTTCATTACCGAAGGGCCCAGATCCTGACATTCCATTGATATCACAACGATTGAGTGGTATCAAACACAAAGTACTGGTGCTCTCAGGTAAAGGCGGTGTGGGGAAATCTACATTCACTTCAATGTTATGTTGGGCATTGGCATCTGATGATTCTTTGGAGATTGGTGCTATGGATTTGGATATTTGTGGCCCATCATTACCAAAGATGCTTGGTGCAAGTGGGAAAGAGACTGTTCATGCCTCTAATTCGGGATGGTCTCCCATCTACATTGCTGATAATTTGGGGATGATGTCAATTCAATTCATGCTACCCGATGAAGATGCTGCAATCATCTGGCGTGGTGCTAAAAAGACTGCACTCATCAAACAATTCTTGAAAGATGTGGATTGGGGGAAACTCGATTATTTGGTTATAGATACTCCACCAGGTACCACTGATGAACACTTGAGTGTCACATCTTATATGAAAGAGGTTGGAATTGATGGCGCCCTTGTCGTTACTACACCACAAGAAGTGGCTCTATTAGACGTTAGAAAAGAGATAGATTTTTGTCGTAAGGCAGGAATACGCATACTCGGTATAGTGGAAAACATGTCCGGATTTGTGTGCCCAGGATGTGGTGGTGAATCTAAGATATTTAAGCCAACAACGGGAGGAGGAGAACGACTAGCACAAGAACTTGGAATCAAGTTTCTAGGAAGTGTCCCCTTAGATCCACGTATAGGCCGTTGTTGTGATAATGGCGAGTGTTTCTTTGACGCCTTCCCTGACAGTCCTGCATCCGATGCCATTCTAGATGTGGTGGAGTCCCTGCGTGACGAGGTCGAGGGACCTCAATGAGTTTACAGATCATAGGAGTACATTATTTTTATAGAGTCTAATCTAAGTAATCATTCATTCTAAAATATTCAGTTAGTGATCATCTTCACGTCTTCCAATTTCGCCTCCAAGTAATTGCGTTCACTCTCTGGTAGTTCAAGCGACATTAATGTATCCGCAGCTACGCCGAGATCTTCACGGAACGCAACACTAATGAGTCGTTTCGTCATTATGGTTTTGACTATCTTCACCTTGGAGTTTGTGTCAGCAAGTAAAGAGATACCATTGAGAACGCCTTCGACAGCCGTAACAAGTTCTTCGCGACGTTGTGGATAGTCTTCTGCAGAATGATCAATATCCTTCTCAAGAGTTATCACTTTCACGTAATCACCATACACTTCAGCACCAACTTTGCATTCTGCAAGTGTCCCAAATTCACCAATAAGAGAGGACAACTTTGTGAGATCTTCTGCCTTGTTGGCAATGATGAAATCAGGAGCAACGTGTTCAAGTAGTAATTTGTGTGCTTCTGATAAATTCTCTGCAGCCAAAAGTTCATATAGACTATTGCAGTAATCCCCTGTCCGGCGATATTCAAAGGCACGAGCTTCATGAAGTAATGATTGAGGAAGATGCAAGTCATGTTGAATATTCTGGAACGTCTGCGAGTTTCTTAAACCTAAATTCACAACGTTATCATTGAGCAAATCTCCAATCAAGCTCTCAGCTCTGTCGTCACTATTCATATGCTCCAAAACGTATACGGCTTCTTCAACATAGTTTTTCTTCTCAAGCTTTTCAGCAAATCCCCTAACAACATCATCAAATGTGGCGTCATCAACCTTCAAATGACTGTCTAAGTATTTCACCAGCATAAACTGGAGTTCCACGTCAAACTTCTTCAAGATCTCCTCATCCGCTCCAACGGTCAACTTTAGAATCAGGTAGTATATCTCATTCAATGTCTCATCGATCATACCGTTACCTTCAAAGTGATCAATAAATTCACGTAGACTAGTTGCAAGTGGCTTATTGATATCGCCATACTTAACCAAGAGGTAAAGAATAACAGGCCAAGATAAACCCTCCAAGTGGTCAATGTAACGCTTACTCAAAATGTCACCGGAGAGAAGCTTGTATATTTTGAGTACTCCGGAAGGAATAAAATTGAGTGTACCTTGGTTCCATTTCTCGAGTTGTCCACGAGCAAGTTCGTGCACTACTGAATCGTTCGAGTCTAACATTGTTAACAACACAGCCATGTGTTGGTTTTTGGTGTTGATAGAATACTGAATGGCATCTGTCAAATTTCCAACGCATAGGAAGTGATATATCTTTTCAGTGGAGTCATGTGCAGCAGACATAGAAGATGTATCATCAGTGGCAGCGAGCTTTAGTAAGAATTCACACAAAAGGGTCCTCTTCTTGATGTCCATGATATGCTGAAATTTAGGAGAAGTAGTATCATTTCCACAAACAGCAAAAACATTGGCACTCAAAAATGATTCCAAGAAAGTCGTATCATAGAGAATTGAGAGAAGTTCCCACACATTGTATGCAGATGTGGTTTCAAAGCTCTTCAATGGGATATTCAATGAGATATTATCATCGGTGTTGACCTTTGGAAGTCTATTCGATCTCGCAATGAATTTGCTTTCCCTTATTTCGTTCCTCAAACACTGTTGATAATGTTCGGCATTCTCAAAATGGAGGGGCGGTTCAATTATAGCTTTCTTCAATTTAGATGAATCAGTACCTGCAAAAATGAGGTCACCAACAGTCTTGGAATCCAAATTCAAATCGTGTTTGTTATCCAGATTCTTGTTGAAGACGGAAAAGAAACCATTAGACATAGACAACTGTTCATCCCAGTTGTCACTAATGGAGAGCTCTGTTCTAGCATTCAAAAATTGCAGGTTAACGTCCTTCACTTCTGGCTCATAGGCGCGCACTTCAACAAGTTCATCAATATTTTGTATATTCTTGTTCAATAGTTCCAATTTCCTTGCATCATCGTCCCCTCCTTCCAATGCGGAAGGAACTGAAGCATCCACAATATCATCTTCGTCCCTCTTATCAGCCAAGACCAAGTTATCGTCTAGATTCTCGTCATCCTCGTCATCGTCATTATCCCCCAGCTGGTCACCATACACAAATGCACCTGGCGCAATAGCACCAAGGTTGGGTTTCTGTCTTTTCCAGTTATCACCAGGCTGTCCATAACCGGCAATCTTCTCCAGAGCGTTGATTTGCATCTCATTGCGTCTCTTCTCATTTTGAAGTTCTTGATGTTGTTGTTTTTGCCATTTGGCGACAATCTCAGGATCATCATCTTCCTCATCCACAATACCCCAAATGGAGAAATGTTCAACTTCAAAGACGTAGTTACCAGTGATTGGATCAAAGCTTATAAATTTCATACCGTGAGTAGACTTGAGCTTTTCAATGTGTTCCTCTAAGGCTTCTATGTCTGGATTCATTGGGTTGTAATTTCTTGGGAAAACTCTTTCAAGTGTAATGACAGCTGGAACATTGAGCCCATTTCCCTGTGATGGCTTCTCAGTCTCATCAGGGTACACCTGAAGAAGTTTCTTTTCAAAAAGAATTGTATTACCTAGAAGCTCTTCCCATTTCCCTTCAAAGGCACTGAGATCAACTGGGTATTTGTACATTAGGTTACCGAATCCCCTTCTACCAGCGGTGAAGTTTTCGACATGGGCAAGCTCCAATGACGAAAGCTTGGACAACTCTTCCGTTGAAGGCGTGCACCAATAATCTGATTCCGCCTTCTCATTCTTGAATGTAGTAGTGGAAGTGCCCACGTTGGAGAGTTGTTCGGTAAGTGGTTTAGAGAACGTCAGGTCTATAGTTTTGTTTGGATCGTCGGTTCTTTTTTGACGCTTAGAAGGAGGTTTTAGGGAATCTATGATAATCTTCTCAGGTTCACTTCTAGGTCCCTTAATGTTCTCATATCTGTTTAAACTGCCATCATCACGTTTTGCCAACATCACAGCATTGGCGTCAATTTTCTTGTAGTCATTGAATACATCCCTAGAGTTCTTAATGACAAGTCTTCTATACTCACTCTTTGCTGCCGGTTTCCTAGGTATATTCAATCCCAGATGCGACGAGTAATGCTTAAGCTGCTCTTCAAGTTCGTTGCTTTTGTGTGCATTATGATCATATTCTTGAGGTGATTTCTTTGACGAGGAGAAAAGTCCACGAACGGAATTGAAAGTGTACTTGCTTGGCTCTTTGAACGAACTGACAATCCTTCCAACCAAAGAAACTGGTTCTTGTTTTTCAGCTTGAGAAGACACCGAACAGGCTCTTTTCCTCTTCAATTTAAGTTCGTCTTGTGTAGAAGCACGAGTGAGAGATTTTGGCATTGCCATATTGGCAAGGTTTTCCATGTTGACACTGTATGGAGATGTATTAGTGCCTTGCTGTTGTTGTTGTGATTGCAAAAAATTGTTCTGTGCAAAGCCTAAACCAGCAGATGAGTTGAAAGATGGATTAGTTGCACTGTTCCCAAACAGTGATGGCTTTGAAGTAGACGTGCCGTTGTTTGTGGTATTATTATTCCCAAAGCTGAAACCACTAGTTGCAGGTTGGGTAGCTGTCGCAGGTTTACCAAAAGAGAACCCACTACCTTGAGTAGCACCTGTAGATTGCGTATTACTACTGTTACCAAAGGAGAATCCCGATGATTTACCAAGCGCAGGCGCAGGCGCAGCGGTATTGCTGTTGTTGTTGTTGCTTGAAGCACCGCCAAAATTGAAGGACGTACCAGGCGTGCTGGTTGTGGTGTTATTCAGTCCTGCAGAGGGCGCTCCAAATGAAAAGCCCCCAGGTTTTTGGGACGTTGATCCAAACATTGCACTTGTTGTTCTTTCAAGCGGTGTACCTGTTTAGTTGCAACTCTAAGTCTCTCCTCATGAATCCCTAAAGAACATCATGTTTCACTGTCTGGGTAAGGCTAGTCGATCCAAGCGAAAAATGAAGAACCGAAATTCGCTGAAGACTGAACGCAAATTTGGTTGACGAAAAAATCACGTATCGAGTTAGCTGTCAGGAAATTTGAACAGCTCAGATTGAAAAGAAGGCCAAGCACAACAAATGTAGTCAATATATTGATAAGAAGTGGAAGATAGACGGTAAATAAGATCTATAATTTTCAACGAGTAAAATACAAATGATTATAAGGAGATTTAAATATACAGGTGGCAGCCAAATCATGCATCTGGCATCTTCGCCAAAAGATCGAAGGAACCAGTACCAGCAAGATTGAGCTTACCCATGACAATTCTGGAAGATGGTGATTTCAAGTCTTCTCTGTCAGAGTTTAAGACAGCCTTGGTTAAGAATTGACAGGTGGTTTCGTAGGACATCTTCATGAATGATGAGGTACATGAGTCGATACCTTGTCTATTGAACGCCAAGTAAGTACCTTCTCTGGTCATGTAATCTGCAATCAAGTCCAAATGTCTAGAAGAGACACTGATAGCATAGGTACCGAAAACACGATTAATTTCATTGACAATGGTGTTTCTAGCAGCCTCGACACCATACACCTTCAACACAGCAGCAACATCGTTGGCTCTGATGTTGTTCACATTGATGAAGGAGTCGTGTTCCCACATTTCTTGGAAGTTGACACCTTCAGTGATCAATTGACGAACACCTTGATCATCAGATGGGTGCAAACAACGTCCAATGTTCTTCACTTCACGAACGACACACCTCTTACAAACATCTTCGACGATGTTAACCATAAGCAACTTTTGCGTTTCAGCAGATAATTCAAGCTTGAAGTGACACCAGGAACCATCATCATCATCAAAGTTATATTCAGTGACGAAAGTGTGACCAACAATGACTTCGTGTTGTCTAGCCTTAGCTAACTTAGAGAGGTTCTTGATACCAGAGTCAGCACTAGATTTTGGTGCCTTGACAGTGTCGATATCCATCTTGTCGGAGTCTTCATCATCAGATGATTCAGAATCAGAAGAGTCAGAGTCGGAATCGGAAGCATTAACCAGGTCATCATCACTCTTCTCAGCTTGCCTCATTGCTTCAAGCTCTTCGTCATCTGGATCTTCGTAAGAAACGGCTTGCTTGGTCTTGTTCTGTTCATCGGTACCTTCGTCGTTAGTAATTGCGCTGGTAGCCTTAGTCTTAGCAACAGCAACACCGATATCTGGCATGGATGCAGTGTTCTTCATCTTTTGCTTTCTCAATTCCTTTACAATGACTTGTTCAAGTTGGTAGATAAATTGTCTTCTAACAGTAGTCTCTAATTCTTCCTTAGTAACATCATACTCTTCTTGATAATCCTTGGAGTCAAAGAACTTGATCTTAATTTCATAAGATCTGGTTGCATTGATACCAGCGCTCACATCTGCGGTCGTTTCAACAACGGAGACATCATCGATGAATTCAGAGAATCTAATCTTTGTAATAGATTTACAGAAAGCATCTGCAGATTCATCATCAACATCGTCAAGAATTGGCATGGTCATTTGTGGGGTCTTAATGGAAGCAGAAGCAGTCATAACAATTTCTCTTAAACGTGGAATACCCAAAGTAACATTGGCAGCACCGTGACCAGCGAAATGGAAAGTGTTCAAAGTCATTTGAGTAGATGGTTCACCGACAGATTGGGAAGCAATAATACCGACAGCTTCACCAGGGTTGATCAAAGATCTCATATACTTCAATTGCATCAATGCCTTAAACTTCTTAGAAGTCAAACCACCGTTAATTTTAGCTTCCTTTGAAGAGACGAACAAGTCTTCACTCTTTTCAATGAAAGCTTCCAGCTTTTCTTCAAACTTGTCAGACACAGAACCGAGGTATCTTGCTGGGTTGTAAACAGAGATCGTTGGATCATATTTGATATCTTCGGCAAAGTGTGCAATATCACCTTGTTTCTTCATGAACTTCTTAGCCTTTTTGTTGTAATGGATTGCAGTTTCAGCATCCAAATTATCAACGTTGGAAGGACTATAACGTTGTAACAAGGAGTTGTAGTTATCAACAAAGAACTTGAACTCGTACAAGTGAGATTCCTTAGTGACATCAATGGCGTCACCACCGTACATGAATTGAATCATAGTACCATCAGAGTTTCTAACAGTGTTGTCATAATTGATAGTGGCACCTTCCAATTGTTTAGTAAGACAACGTTGTAAGTAACCAGAGTTGGCGGTCTTGACAGCAGTATCGATTAAACCTTCTCTACCAGCCATACAATGGAAGTAATATTCTTGTGGTCTGATACCAGAGTAGAAACGATTCTTCACGTAACCACCGGCTCTTGCATCAGTTTCATAAGGCTTGAAACATGGTAAAGTCTTACCGGAAACCATCACAGGAACTCTTCTACCTTCCAAAGCTTGTTGACCAAGCAAACACATAATCTGGGAAACGTTAACGTTAGAACCCTTGGCACCAGAAAGTGCCATGGCTTGCATGGAGTTGTAAGGGAATCTCTTCATAGTACCACCTGGAACACAAGTTGAAACGACCTTGGATGTAATAGCGTTAACCTTGGACATGGTGACAGCATCCAAAATAGCAAGCTTGTTATCTTCTCTCAAAATTTCTTCTAATCTCTTCTTGAATTCGGGGTCATTGACCTTGGTACTCTTGTCTAGATTGGTGACTTCTGCAGCTGCAATTCTACCAGTATCGACAGATTCCTTCAAGATATCATTTCTCCACTTGTTACCTTCAGCAGTTAATCTCAAATCGTCCATACCACAAGTGAAACCAATCATCATTATGTAAGTGGTGAAAAGTCTACCTAAAACAGATAAAGCTTTACCTGCAACATCAGGACCATAAACTTCATGCAAAGAGTGAATGATACCATACTTGGAAGCACCATATTGAGACTTATCCAAGATACCGCAAAGTAATTCACCATTCTGGAACAAAACTTCGTTTTCCTTGGAACCTTCTCCCCAGTAATCGTTCTTGATCTTGTTTGTGGACTTAAGGTTGATACCTGGAGTATCTTGAGGCTTGATGTTGAGCATGATTGTGGAGATGATCTGCTTACCAGTCCATAGTGGTTCTGGCTTGAAGATGGTTGGAGGTAATGTAATAATCTTAGCACTTGATGAGTGGCCATCTTCTGGACGAATACAAGAGTAAATGAGTTCTTGGTATTTCTCCCTTGTGAAGAAGGAGTCCTTACTAGTCAACCAAACACCTGCGGAAATGTGATCTTGAATCAAACCTCTCACTGGGGAACCAGAAGTTGGAGTCAAATATTGGGAATCTGTGTTTGCCAAGTTGAATGCTTCAGCTCTTGCGTTTTCATTTTGAGGGAAATGCATGTTCATTTCATCACCATCGAAATCGGCATTATAAGCACCAGTATTTGCATAATGCAAACGTAAAGTCTTTTCACCAGGTAAAACACGAACCTTGTGACCCATCATAGAAGCCTTATGCAAAGTTGGCTGACGGTTCATAAGAACAACATCATTGTTCTTAATGTGTCTGTGAACCTTCTTATTGACAACGCTGGAACCAGAAGTTGGAGTCATCAATTGGGAAGCAATAGTCTTTCTTTGCTCGAGTGGCATACCGATCAAAGAGACTAATGTACCATCTTCATTCTGAACCTGGGTAGCACCGGGCCATTTATCTGGACCATTGATAACAGCTTGTCTAAGTTCAGCAACGTTGTATGCTGTAACTGGTTCTGGGTATGTCAATTTGACAGCGAAAACTGGTGGGACACCGATTTGGTTGGTTTCAAGCATAGGATCTGGAGAAATGACGGATCTTGCAGCATAGTTGACTCTCTTACCCATCATGTGCTTTCTGAACAAACCTTCCTTCTTTTCGAGGGCTTGCTTGATACCTGGAGGTGGAGCCTTTGTTGCAACGTTTTGGTTTTTGGTGGAATCGATGAAACCGTTGACATCATTTTGCAAAGTGACGAAAGCGTTCATTAATCTATTGAAGATGATCTTCTTGTCTTCCATCGATAAGTCCTTAGTGAGGTTGGCAAATTGATCGTTCAAGTCTCTGATGAGCAAAGATGTGTTCAATACTTTAGAGAGCAACTCATTTTGAGCACTTTCATGGATATCATCACCCAACTTGGAAGGCAATCTGAATCTGGTTGCAGGAACCACAAGTGCACTAATGAAGAACATATCGGAAGTGAGTTTCTGGTTCGATAATGGCTTAGAATGGAATAAGACTTCAACCATGGTAGATTCGGCATCGAAAAGAGCCTTCATGATGTTTCTGACCTCAGTTGAGAGAACGTACTTGGATCCATTCTTTGGTGGAAGATGGATGAAGTCTTTCTTATTCTTGATGACACCGAGCTTGATTCTGTTGTTGGTAGCTTCCTTCTCTTTGAGAGCATTTTCAAAGATCTTAGAGAATCCATCCTTACGGAAAGTGGATGAGAAGAGACCACAATTTTCACACTTCTTCTTACCGAGAGCCTTTGCATAGAATTCAGTAATGAGTTCCTTTCTAGCCTCACCAACAGTGGCGGTGAAAACACCAGCCTTGGTAGTTCTACCATCCTTGATAGCATTATTGATGGATTCGTAGACAAACAATTCTCTCTTCTCCTTGAGTAATCTTGCGGAACCAACAGACATTTTTGCACCCTCACTATCGTTATCCTTTTCGTTGAAGGATTCTTCTGATTCTAGGAGTTCAGCGGAATCGACTCTAATTCTTTCGATTTCAGTGGATTCTAAAATGAGACCATATTGAAGTAATTTCAGTTGACATTCAAACTTGTGAACGTCACTATTGTTCATTTTGAAATGGTTACAGAAGAGACATGAAGTTCTCAAGAACATGTATAGTTGATTGAAGAATAATGGGTTGTAAACAGGAACAGGTAATTCAATGTGACCTTGATGACCTGGACAGTACATATCATTCAAACCACAGGTGCCACATAAGTTCTTCAAAAATGCACCCATGCAAGGATCGTATAAACCACCAGACACGGGATGACCCAAGTTGTCAAAGACAGTTGGATTAGTGACCTGCTTTGCGGACAATTTACGGATTTCATCTGCAGAGAGAATGCCGAAATCGACGTGTGTGATCTCAGAGCCCACTGGTCTAGCAATATCCATGGTGATTGATTCAAGGACCTGGTATTCTGATAGTGTTTCTGAGGATTGAAGTAGTTCCAGAATGCATCATATACGTCTAATGGTGCTGCTATCATGCAAGCTTTGATCAACAGAGAAAATTTGGAGTCTGAGATTTGGAAAATTTGAAAATTTTCAGAAAGGGAAAAAAATGCGGAAATGCGAAAATGTAACAGTTCGGATCCCAAAAATAGAGGAAATGCGAAATTCAGATCGGAGGCTCAGAACTTAGAACTTTGAACTCAGAACTCACAGCGAGCGACATTGTCACCGAAGATAATATTGCTCAACTGGCATGTAGCTGATAACCTCCCGGTAAACTCGCAATTGTATCATAACCTTATCACACTGGCTATCATGTTCACTATCAGAAGCACTATACGTAGCACAGTGAATACATCGGCATCTTATCAGCAGAGGCCCGTCTTTCCCCGCCCCGATTTTTCCCGCGGTAGCCCCCGCGCTAGCCGCGGCAAGCCTCCACCGCTGATAACGAACAGTTTGCTTGACACATGTCCGTAATGAAAAATGACTGCAATGCGATATGAGATTACCGCTATTTAAAAGGCGGAGGCAATACGCTCTTTCTTCTCTTCTTGGCACGTACATTCACAACATTTACATCATAGAATACAACAACAACACAATACAAAAACAACAACAACAACGACAATACACAATGACACAACCAAACAAAATAATCTGCGTCTTTTGCGGCTCTTCATTTGGTAATACCCCCCAATACGCCACTGGCGCTGCTAAACTCGGAGAATTGATGGCAAGTCAAAATTACGGCTTAGTCTATGGTGGTGGTACTACTGGACTCATGGGTGCAATTGCGAAAAGTGTTGCATCTAGGGGAGTTTACGTTCATGGTATCATTCCAGATGCATTAGTTAGTAAAGAACGGAAATCTACTACGGAGATTGAAGAAATGAATAAGGAGATCCAAGAGAGTGTCGAAAATCATAAAGGTGAAACTCCATTGGATGACTCTTATGGTAAATCCACCATTGTTAAGGATATGCATACTAGAAAGAAAATGATGGGACAAGAAGCTGATGCATTTGTTGCAATGCCTGGCGGATTTGGTACTTTGGAGGAACTTTTTGAGATTACTACATGGTCTCAATTAGGGATCCATTCAAAACCTATCATTTTGTTCAACTTGGACGGATTCTATGATGAATTGATGAAATTTGTCGAGAAGTGTATCGCTAATGGATTCATTAGTGAGAACAATGGTAAGATTTTACAAGTTGCGAATACCGCAGAGGAAGTCATTGAGAAGTTAAACAACTATACTGTTCCAGAAGGTAGATTCAACCTCTCCTGGTCAAATCAGTGAACCAGTGAACCAATGATTTGATTTCAATGTACTACCTCACAGGGACAAAACGGGCTGTCTCTGTTTTCCTTTTATAGAGCAAAATGCACGAACGCACTAGTGTATGAGTCAATGTGTGTATTTATTTATTGCTATAGTAAGATATTTTACGAATTATACGTCATATGATATTTGACATACGTCATTCTATATCATTCAGTGAGGGAAAACCTTAACATAATCGATACCATCGACACATTGAGGGACTGTCATTTGATCACTACCGAGAATTTTGTTAATTTCAATACCCAAATCAGTTGTAGATTTATAGACGTCATGTTCCAAAATTAATCCTCTACCCTGTTCTTTCCATCTCATTACATCATTCAAGATTTGTTTCTTTGTTCGTTGTTGTGGAATGGATTCCATTTGCCAATCAAATGAATCATGATCCCAAACAACTGCTTGCATTCCAAACATGCGAGCAATTGATCTAACTCTGTCATCGATACCACCATAAGGAGGTCTATACCATTTAGGTAAATGATGACCTGTTACATTCATTGCCCAAATTGACCATTGGAATTGTGAAATGATCTCCTCATTAGTTAAAGATGGTAAGAATTTATGTGACCATGTGTGAGATCCCGTTAAATGTCCCTTTTGTACAATTTCTCTATAAATTTCAGGATATTTGACAACATTGAGACCAAGTGTGAAGAATGTTGATTTATTTTTGAGATGTTTAAGTAAATTATGAGTGTGCCTTGATGGTCCATCGTCAAAAGTTTGTGATAATTTAGGACATGTATAAACATCATCGTGACTGACACATTTGAAACAATCGAAAGAACATTGATTACGTATGATTGGACAAACCCCTTGAGTACGCAATGGAATTTTGGGAATCTTATTAAAATCAATAAAATCTAATGGCACGTATGGAGGGTTTAAACCAGGCCATATATTGAGACCCGTTAATTTTTTGAGCCATTCAGGCATTGGCTGTGTTGCAGTCAGTTCTACATTATTGCTATTAACATTACCATTAACGTCACTACTTTCAATGAAGGATGCAGCCTCGAATGGAAGGTTGCCGATGTTAGAAGTGATGTTTGTTGAGGGTTGAGGTAACGGTTGTGAGTCCTTGGGACTGTTATTGAAAGGGGTGAATAGTGCTGAGGCTAGTGTCATGGATATGCTAAGCAGGAACACAGGAACGAGTAGTTGTAAATGTGTGATCAACATGATGTGAGATGGATAGCAAAAATCTGGTTGTCGGATCGTGAAGGGGGGTACAAAACCGTGTGTAGCTACAAAGAATGATGATTAGATTATCAATCAGAACTGTTGAAATAAGTGGGGTAACGGGGGATTATGAGGTGTCATCGTCTTCAGTGTACATATGCCGGGGATAGAAATGGGTTGTGCGGTGTAGTGTATTGTAATCGGGGG
>JAMYHI010000455.1:0-13920 GCA_025531525.1 Pichia sp. P7020A | reverse complement strand
CAACGCCCATACCACACGCATACAACTTATACCTATCAGAAAATGAACAGTTTTGCAGATACAACTAGCAGGCAAGTGAAGCAGCGATCAATGCAGTACTACCCGCCTCGGGTTATCAACTATGAAAATCCAACGGAACTTGATTATCTACTTAATGACATAGTAACATGCACACCAGGAAGTGCCAAACCAAGCAAAATAATATCATACCTCGGATACTACTATCCAAAGTTAAAGGATGTTCGTAATGTGAAGCTTCTTACAGCAAACTTTCTGCGGTGCCCTTTATTTTTCAGCTCCATACAGTGCATGACACTGACAAATATGACGAGCGTAATAGAGGTATTTCAATATATCATGATCACCAAGTTCAAGATATCCAACCCCACCGTCTCATTTCATGAATTCTATTCAGCTGTTTATGAAACTATCAGAGAGCAAATTGCAGCTGACTCCACTGCATATTGGAAAGTGATCCCGATCTTGGCGGGGTGCGTTTCTTCTAAATCGTTTATGGAAGATTACAATACATATCCTGCATACAACAATGTCATACAAAGGCTTCACGTACAACTTGCGAAAACATACTCGGAAAGTCTACTCTGCATATACAAGTTGAATTTCATGAACGAGTTGAAAGTGCCCTTCACGGTGTCGCTGTTATACATGCAAGAATATGTGCCGTCTTCGTTCTATCGTAAAGTCGCCTACTTCAATTCCTCCATCCTCCAGGAAATTACAGAAACTCTATTTACAGCTTCTTATGGGTTGGATAGAGGTGCATTGCTATATACATCTTTGAGTTATGACGAATTGATCAAGACTACACCAGCATTGAGATACCTAAATCGGTGGGTGTTCGTTTACGGGAAAGTGTTGAATGCAATGCCACCCACCGTACCAACTCTTCATAGTGTACTGTCATCATTGGAACCAATTGTAACATTCAGCTCTAATATATGCGACTACAGACTAAATCAGTTACGAATGACAGACAAATGGGATCTAATGAAGTATACATTTTTCTCTATTGTCATGTTTTTTGAGCATGTCACCAATCTCCTTGTATCAGGGAAATGTCCGATAACAGGTATAACTTTCATAACTGCGAGTAAAATACTGAAGACGTTTTTCAATTTGTCATTTGTTTTGGATCAGATTGGAACTGGTGGTTTCGATACATACAATTATGTCTTCCAGTCAACAAGTTACTTGCTCTCCACAAAGTCCCCAGATTCGTGTGAGGTTCTTGAATACTCCCTGTTAAATGACATTCCTTCTTCCGGACAAGCGCTCTCTCCACTTGAGACAAGCAAGCTAGATTGCTTCCTACATGTTACCGAGGCTGTTCTATCATCGTTGTCAGACTCTTTCAAAATCACCACATTATTTCCTCTTTTGACAAGCATCTTCACGTCGCCCAATTCCGCATCATCAACTATAGAAGTTGGACATTCAATCATGATGGCGCATTTAAAAAGCGTTTCTAAGGCGGAACTGGCAGGTGCAAGTCAAACACAGTTGCATGATATAGTTTATCCGTATCTTGATAAGGTTTTGGCACAATTTCCTTCGAGATTATCATTACTCCAAACTTCGACGATAGTATCGACATGTGCCCAAGTTTCTGCATCAGATCCGGAATTTATTCGAACTTTGACAGATCTCATTCTCTTTCACGTCAAGCTTTCTGCATATGTGCCTCTACCTGCAAGAACCAGTCACGTAAATGACGAAGAGGTGATTTTGCCAGAGCCCCTTCAAACTAGACGTGCTGGTCTTGTCAGTTTCATGATTGATACCTTACAGTTCACACATGTCCTACATTTTGAGACAGCGCTTAGTCAAATCAAGGCCAATATTGACTGTCTAGTAGGTGACAGGGATATATATGCTCTATACGATATGTTGTGGGAAAAGTTACTCATGATCAACAAATATGACGTTCAAAAAGGACAGATGGGTCTTGATTGGTGGTACGATACTGTCAATGCAGGGCTAGTTCCAAAGCTATGATAAACTTGTGTATAATACAAATGATAAGAATATAAAGTACAACTTCTACATAGTGTCTAATTGTTCAACTCAGTTTTCTTGAACTTCCTCATCTTCCTCCACTTCTCCAAGTAAATCCTCCAATGAACAGTTAGGATGGATGATGTAAACCAACTTTTTATTCAACTCCTTTGCCTTTCTCTTTCTCCATAACTCCTGTTCTTTGGTGATACGTTCTCTCTCTTCCGCATCCATTCCTGGTTCAATGACGAGGTTAGATGGGAGTTGATCTTGATCAAAATCTGTAGGATCTGGGTTGACGCGCATTAGAATATTATCCTTAACGAGCTTATTCAACACCTTCTTAGCAATTCGTAGCTCTTCCCAATATTCATTGACGGAGTCGAGCTGATCTTCAATGGCAGCCATGTACCAATCAAGCAGTTCCTTCTGTGTGTAACCAATTACCTGATCGTCAATATCGACGCCTTCAGTATCAGCCTGGGCTTTCGCTTCAGTCTCTTTATCCTTGATTTGCTGAAGGAAGATATTTCTCAAATTCACAAAGACACTATACGGAATGTGATTGGTCTTAGTTTTATTCTTTTTCTCTCTCTGTGAGGCATCGGGTAATTCTCTATCATCTTCATTCGCATGATCGTAGACATCGTTATCACCGTGATCGTCACCTCCATCGTTATTGTCGTCTCCGCCGTTACCACCGTCGTGAGCTTGATCCCCATTATTACGATCTTCCTCGTCGTCATCATCATCAAACTCGAGATCTTCCTTTTCCACTCTGATAATACTCTGCTTGAGCAGCTCATAAGCCTCCGCGACGAAAGTGGGCGTGATATCATCCTTACAGTTAGCTCTTGCAATCGCTTCACTGAGTCTAATCAAAGATTCCAATTGTCTGACAGTGATTCTGTAACTTGCCCTACCATCTTTGCTGTCATCTGCACGTAATTCCTTATATCTCTCAATCAAGTAAGTTCTTGCATCATTCGTCAATTTAGGCTTGACGTTTCTAGCATACTTGATATATCTCAACACTTGCTCCTTAGTATAAGGCGGATTTAAAGCCGAATCTCTGAATAAATGTAAGTTGACGATATGCGTAGCTAGTTGGGTGTCGACACGTTCGTTACATTCGTCCAAAATGACAAAGAACAAATCAAAACGCGACAAAATAGGACCGGTCATGCTCAAGTTACTTCTCAATCCAACTTTGGGGTTATAACGTCCACCGATTGGATTTGCTGCTGCTAAGATTGATGTTCTCGCATTAAGAGTAGCATGGATACCTGCCTTAGCGATGGAAATGGTCTGTTGTTCCATCGCTTCGTGAATCGCCACCTGATCAACCACGTCCATCTTATCGAATTCATCAATACAACATATACCATTATCGGCAAGCATGAGAGCTCCTGCCTCAATGGTGAACTCTCCACTTTCCTCATCCTTGACGACAGAAGCGGTTAAACCGGCAGCAGAAGACGCCTTACCACTGGTGTAAACGGAACGCGGTGCAAAGCTGTTGACCCATTTCAAGAACTGAGATTTCGCACATGATGGATCACCCACGATACACACATTGATATCACCTCTCAAATTGATACCTTCAACGGTCCTCTTGTGAACACCACCGAGTAATTGTAATAGAATACCCTTCTTAACCACTTCATGGCCATATACCGTTGGACAAATTGACTGAACGAGCTTAGAATAAACGTTTCTATCGGACACCATGTCACGCAATTCATCCACCTCAGTTGGTGTCAAATTAGAGAGAAATAGTTCAAGTGATGCGTTAGAGCTACCATCGTCATCACCATCTATCATATCTTGAATCTCATTAGTACCGTTGACATCCTTACCGGCCATAGAACTGACGTGACAACCTAAGAATGCAATCTTATAGGTGAGATCTCTAGCACCCAAAGAACGCATGTTGATACCAGAAGCAAGTGAATCTGAAGGGTTACCAGACCCCCTCATACGAATAGTAGCAGCTCTAATTCCTGGGAGTTGATATTGGGAGATATCCGGGAGAACAATCTCTGTACCAGTAAACTTGCACTTGTCTCCCGGTTTTGCCCTGTCGACTAGTTCACCGCGGAGGATGATGTCAAGGGTACGTGGCATGGATCCATTTGGAATCTCGTTGGAGTTCTCTTGGATACGCACCTTTTGCCAATCCAAAAAGTGAGACTTTGATATTTCGAGGTTCCATTCGGATTGATTGACACACGTGTTGTTGATACAGGATGTTGGTTCTGTGTATTTGAAAGTTTGTTCAACGTTACTGATTAGAGATTTACAAAGACCGCATCTGAATGCGGCCTTGTAGAGCTCTGGTCTAATTTCACTGGTTCTAGTGACGGTACCGGAGATAGCCAATAGCATACCTATATTCTCTGCCTTCATTTCTCTGATTCTATGGATGGTGGATAGATTGTAGAAAGAGATTTGGAAATCTCTCTCAATAATCTTCGAGGCTTCATCAGACCCAGCTGATGAGACGGCACTTCT
Source organism: Pichia sp. P7020A (assembly GCA_025531525.1). Classification (NCBI taxonomy): domain Eukaryota; kingdom Fungi; phylum Ascomycota; class Pichiomycetes; order Pichiales; family Pichiaceae; genus Pichia; species Pichia sp. P7020A. Next base: position 9,390 of record JAMYHI010000455.1, on the reverse strand, counting down.
AAGAAATTGAGGTTGATGTTGAGCAACAATGTGACGAAGTGCATTCTGCAAGCATGGCAAAAATCTGTAGAACTGTTCACTGATGGCATCTGCCAAAATACCACTCTGATAGTTCAGTAAATGTTTGAAATCGATATTGAGAAGAGTGGAATCGTCACTAACCATTTTCGCCACTCTAGCAAGGTAAATCTTACCCTCGAAATGCGGGTCATACTCCTCATCATCCTGAGAGACGGTGAATACTTCCAAGAACTCTTCAAATGACTCTTGCACGGTCGTAGCAATTGTATCATCCACTTTAGGTATATTAGAGACACCTCTACGGACACGAATGCGCTGTGCCGCTTCTGCACCATCACCACCGGCACCTCTACCACCGGCAGTGCTTCCGTCTGGAGCACCACTGTTAAATGCACCGCCCCCAATACTGTCTACATTAGCATTATTGGTAGCTGTATCGTTCAAATTGAAGTCTGTGAATTGCGAACTTGGCGGGTTGGCACTTCTAGGGAGACGGAACGCGTCGTGGGAGTCCTCGTTCTCGTTCTCGTTTGCCGAAAGAATGGGCGATGATACCACGTTCGACATTGCTGTGTGTGTGTGTGTGTGTTCGTATGTAGCGTGTACTACATAGACGCTATGATTGAAGTAGTTCTACCTACTGTGCACAAACTCGTTTCAGCATGCTTGCTTTAGAAAAGAGAGAGGAGAAAGAAAAGTAACCAGAAACGTAGGTTTTCGCGTGTAATTGCTGCCATTTCTCGCGACAGGGTGTTTGTTGTGGAGAATGGGACAGACGCGTCGCGTTTGGGACCGTTGAAGAAGCTGTTTAGTTTGTTGACTTCAACGGTTGAAGCTTACAGCTCAGCAATGACGGAGGTGTACAAGACAATACGTACAGCAATACGGAGCAGTGACACAGTAGCACAGCATCACAACAGCAATGAGCCAGTCTAGCACAGACGAGCTCGCAGTCGAGGCCAAATCACTGCTGTTTCTATGCACTCATTTCGGGTACACGCCCATCTCCGTGGTAGACGACATCATCAATGCAATTAACGAAATCATGTACAGATGCACGGAACAGGTAGAACAGATCTTCATCACGCAGAGATTGCAGGAGCGGGCCGAGGCAGATGCCGTTGACGCCGAAGTAGATGATATTAGGACGGGTACCGCGACACTAGAGACGTACCTTGAGCACCACATCAACAGGGCCTTCGACAGATTCGAAGTGTACGCACTACGAAATGTCTTTGCCCTCCCACCAGACCTAGTCAGGGCAAACGCCATCATACCAGTGAAGATGGACGTAGATTTGACGCCAATGGATAACGCAACCAGCGTGCAAGAAGCGGACGCGCAGATCAGTGCCCGGGTACATGAGCTTGCAGAGTGCATTGCTCACGAGAGGAGGGAGCACGCGCAACTGCGCAAGGCCGCACAGGAACTGAAACGCTCGCTCAACACCGCCAGGGCAGTCGCCTCTGTCAACACTACCAGCATTACCAGCATTGCTAGCGGGGACGCACCGCTGGGCGACCGCCTGCTCTTCCTCAGGGCGCAGTTGGACGAAGCAGCTCAAACGCTCTCCAGTACCACAACCCCGGTCCCCACCAACTCCGCGGAAACACTGCTCCAACAACGACTCGACCAAATCAGCCGCATAGCAGCACCAGTGTCAGACCCATCAACATCAACAGACAAGGAAACAACAACAACAACAACAACAACAACAACAACAGACAGCCAAACTCAACTGGCGACCTTTTTCGGGGCTCGCTAAGAGTTGCCCGCGATAGTGCTCGCTGTAACCTGCCACTTCTCATTTCCCACTAGAGCTTGTCCCAGTTTTGCGGTATTCAGTCCACAATGATCGCGAGTTGTGCACATCAGCCAGGTCACGGCTTAAATAGGACAGACAGTCCCTTGCTCTCTTTGCAGCGTCTGCCCCGCACTTGAAGACTCAGGAACACCACATCATCCCTCCTCCTCGATTTAGCAACAGCTACACACTCCCCCGATACAGACGATGCTGTCAAGATCTACAGCGCATCCTGCATTCCGTGCAATGCAGTCCATCAGACACTATACTAATGCCCAATTGGGTCAATTCGAGGCACCACGCCACATAAAGAACGAATACACCAAACTCTTCACTAAGGACGACGTTAAGGATTGGGAACTATTGAAACAAGAGATTACTTACTTTAGCACGACTCCTGTTAAAGTGCCTATCGTCATTAATGGTGAGAAGATCTTAAACCAGAGAGAAACAAAGCGCATAATCAATCCTGCCAATATCGAACAAAACCTGGGATGCTACGCACAATCAGCACCTGAAGATGTTGAGAGGGCAATCAAATCGGCGATGTCTGTGAAGAAGAAATGGGCGGGAACTCCATTTGCAGACAGAGCGGCTATCTTCCTCAAGGCAGCCGAACTCATCTCTACTAAATACAGATACAAGATGCTAGCAGCAACAATGCTCGGCCAGGGTAAGAATGTCTTTCAAGGTGAGATCGATTGTATTGGTGAACTAATCGATTTTCTCCGTTTTAACGTTCGTTATGCGGCTGACCTGTACCGTCAGCAACCACCTGAATCTGCCACCGGTGTCTGGAACAGAACTGAATATAGACCATTGGAGGGATTCGTCTATGCAATTACTCCTTTCAACTTTACTGCTATTGCAGGTGGATTGATTGGTGCCCCTGCACTCATGGGTAATACCGTTGTGTGGAAACCATCGGACTCCTCCATTCTATCGAACTACCTCTTGCTAGATATCTTGAGAGAGGCAGGTTTACCGGACGGTGTTATTAACTTTGTCCCTGGTAATCCTGTACAGGTATCTGAGACCATTCTTAACCACAGAGACTTCTCAGCATTGCATTACACGGGTTCTACCAAAGTATTCACTTCCATCTGGTCAAAGATCGCCGAAAATGTCAGTAAAGGAGTCTACAGGGACTTCCCACGTATCGTTGGTGAGACAGGTGGTAAGAACTTCCATCTCGTCGATGGTACCGCCAATGTTGCCAATGCCGCTTACAACACCATTCGTGGTGCCTTTGAATTCCAAGGTCAAAAATGTTCCGCCACTTCTCGTGCATACGTTTCTGAATCTGTGTGGCCAGAGTTTAAGAAGACCATCATTGAAGTTGCCAACTCAATCACGCCTACGAATTGTTCAGAGAACTTGCAAGCGTTCATGGGTCCAGTTATTCATGAAGCCTCATTTGAGAAGGTCACTTCTGCCATCAAGTCTATACCAGACGACTCCGAACTGACTTTACTTGCAGGTGGTAAATTTGATAAGTCCGCCGGTTACTTTATCCACCCAACTATAGTTCAGACCACCAATCCACAGCACCCATTCATGAAGAAGGAATTCTTTGGCCCACTTCTCACAATTTACGTTTACAAAGATTCCGAAATCGATACCATTTTGGAGACGATCAACTCCACCACTGGTTACGCATTAACGGGAAGTGTATTCAGCACTTCTAGAATAAACATCAGAAAATACGAAGAAAAATTGCGCTATGCGGCAGGTAATTTCTATATCAATGACAAGTGCACCGGTGCAGTTGTCGGCCAACAGAGTTTTGGAGGTTCGAGATTGTCTGGTACTAATGATAAGGCCGGCTCTGCAGCGCTATTGAGCAGGTTCGTCAGCGTGAGGAGTATTAAGGAGAATTTCGGAGAGATAAACACTCATTTGAATCCATCTAATTTCTAACTCTGAACGTATAAGCATGCACATGTATAAAACTACATTCGATTATGTAAATAGAACCACTTTAATATAGACCTGCGAGCCTTCACGCGTATGATCATTTCAAATTATCGGGATTTCTTCCCTCAATAATCCCTCTAGCGTACCCAAAAGTCGATGAACGATTACTGTATCATCTACAATCACCTATTATTTCTATGTTTACTTCATCAAGCTATTCTGTGCATGTACTTTCGCTAAGCTCCTTTTCGGGCTATCGTATATTATTTAGATCGAATCAGTTCCATTTCATGCAGTTGAGTCATCTTCCGCCATTTTCCGCCTCAAAGATAAGAAAACCAAAGTACAAATTTCAAAAATTCTGGAGAAAATTTTTGAAGCTATATTTCATATTCTCAACGAGTGTACGGTGTACGGTGTACGTACGTAGTTTATCAATTTATAACGCATTGGCCTAAAGAATGCCTACAAGTTTCAGGTTACTCCAACAAATCCGATAAATTGTCGCCTTAACACACTAGTGGCACAAAGGCGCACGTACCTCCTCTAACATTGCCCGAGACCCGAGACCTCCAGCTCAATGAACTCCGCGTAAACTTTTCACGCGGAATGCAGCTCAGCCCCCATTTTTCAGTAGAACTGGAGCGGACTTAACGAGATTTATGGATTTTGGCCTTATTTCCTTATCTGTATTAACTCTACGATGATCGCTCTGGTTTTATAGATCATGGTCCAGCCACTGCAATACGTTTGACCCTTAGATTTATCCAGCTATATAGCTTCGGGAATGTGGCACAATGCATGTCTGTATAGAATATTGTTAGTACTGTTTAACTGCTGAGCCTAGTAGAGACACATGCATATATGTAGACGTTTCAATTATAGCATCAAATCAGTATAGGCTTATTTTAAGCTAGCTAGCTATTTATTCAACGCCTGCATGAAACTGTCCACGTATATGTGCATGGCAGCCAACGTAGCATTAAAGAGCTGTACAATCGTACTATAACATGCATGCAATTTGTAATTAGAACGGCGATCCAATAAAACGTTGCATTATCTCCGGTTATTAAATATAGCTCAATAATTTGCGTCTTTCGTCCAGTTTACGTGGCCACATGAGACGAGATTTTTCAACCAGGTGTTAAACATATAGTTGAGCTGACCCCAGCCCTTCATGTCTATAAAACCCTCACCCTTTCCTAGCCAGGATACAATCATGCTATTGGTGCCATTGCATACAAAACTTCTGTACTTTTTTAGCGCTCAATCCAACATACAAAGTAACTACCACTGAAATGACTTCTACTAACAGAAACGACAACAACAACAACGACGACGACACAAGATACAACATTACTAACGCAGCAATTGTCGAGTCTCACACAAGTGATTGTTTGCAAACTTGCATCCAGGCTAGCCACGATCACCACAGTAACATTGAGGTTGAGGATTTGTTACCTTCTTTTCAAATGCACAACTTCATGTTTAATCGTGTACTAACTGGCCCAAACTATAATGGTATCTCTCCACCCGATTATGATTCGATCTCTTCTGAGTCGGGGGTCAAACCTATTGTCATTTCCGGTGGATCTACTGAGATTGATCCCAATGCAGAGATGGAACTAGATGCCGTCTATGATGCTGGTCAACCAACCAATTTAGTCTTGAATAACCTGGACAGACTTGAGAATATCAATGCTCCCGTTAAAGTTATAATAACTTTGACAGAGCAATTGGTAACTTTTGGTAGCAATTACATTAAACGCAACCCATTGAGGGAGTTTACTCCTGGTGACATGGTGTATGGGTTTGTAACTTTTGAAAATTTGTCTAATGTTGACATTCCATTTGAGATATTACTCGTCTCAATGGAATGCAAGATTGGTACCACTGATTATGAGCTTGGAAAGAGGTTTTCAACAACGATTATGAAAACTTATGACCTTCAGGCTTGTTATAATTTTGAAACTGGTGGTGATAATGTAAAGAAACGATATCCGTATGATCCAAAAGATGATACTTTCATTGGATTTAGGAAGAGAATCATTCAACCTGGTATGAAAATCAAGAAATTCTTCAAATTCAAAATATCGGATCGATTACTCGATAGTGCTTGTGAACATCAACTATCCGATCATTTGAACCCTCCCCCGTCTTATGGTCTCAACCGACAAGCAGCCAACAGTGCGGCTGAAACAGTCATTCTCGATGAGTCTCTTGGATATAGTAAAAGTGCATTAAATGGCGCTCCTTTGCACGTCAAAGATTTTGCAGGCAGTGAATTTTGCAACTATTTTGTCAATGTTCAAATTTTTGGGAGAGGTATGGAGGTCTATCAACAATTCAGGAGAAGACCATCACAAACTAATGACAACTATCTCTTGATCAAGTGTCGGGAGCACTATTTCAGAGTTGGTAGATCAACATTACTTCTTTATGATTCTCATCAATTCATCAAAACTCGCACATCAACTCAACTCAACAATTTGAGGAACATCGCAGTTGATACGCTTGAGGTTCTTACTGAAAGGGAAATGTTACAGAACTCAGGGGTTTCTGATTCCGAAAATCAAGATGAAATGATATATTCGGGTAGAGAGAAGGGTAAAACAACTCTTGCATATTTGAACTGTATTGACAATGGCAATATGGCGGTCTCCAACCTTCAATCATACACTGCTTCACTTTCATTCACTTTTAAGAAAACCCTGTTCTCCACTCTCGCTGGTGAAGTCAATGCGGAACTCAAATTCAGCAAGACATCCGTTTTGCAAAGTTACTTACCAAAGGATATGGATCTCTTAAAGGAAGAGTCTGTATTCAGAGGAGATTTGACTAAAACATACAAACCAAATATTGAAATTCATTTGACCTTCAACCCATTACTCGAAGGGAAAGCAAAATGTCCAAAAATGGTAACAGTCACCCCTCAAATTATCATGTGTCACTTGAATTCTCCTACAGGTCTGCCAATCACTGTCGACAATGAGTATTTGTGCGATGACCCTGGAAATATCAATCACAGACTCGAACAACATAAACTCTACTACAATGAAATTTGTAAACTGAAGAAGAGAGTTCAAGCAAGTATTCTGCCTGAAGTCGAATCTCAATTAGAAGGTATCGCAAACTGCAAGTATCATGAGAACCCACTGGAGACACCGTTGAAATCGCAAAACATTGAGTTGGACTCCAAATGGGTTTATGATGCAAAAGCGAAGAGTTACGTTGCTGATATTGAAATTCCGGTTGAAGTTGATACTGCTGCATTGGAATGTAATCCACACGCACTTCTACCGAATTTTCAAACGTGCATGTTTGCAAGACTGTATAAGGTAGCTGTTGATGTAAAATTTGCCAAGGGCCCCGAAGGTTCTGTATCTTTCCCCATCAACATCATTTGATCTACTTTTATTTAGCAAACGAAGACTTATTTACAACTAATTTGTACCGAATACTATTGGGTAGAAACCCATAGGTGGACTTCCTGCATGGTTAGTGCCTGTAGTCCAGATCATTTCAGTATTCGAGATGATACGTAGCTTCCAGGTGGCCTTGACCATCACGGTCAGTATAAACATTCCCACCAGCAGTTTTAGTATAATGTGCAAAACCTTGTGTCCTGCTAAAGTTAGTGATTACACTTCTAAAAAATTGCATACTGGTGAGAAGAGTTTATGACAGGAGTTTCATAGGAATACTTCCGAGGACTACTATGCTTAGACCCAGCTCCAAAACACACAGTCAATAAGCAGCAAATCGCTGCTCGAATCCCTCCGGTTGGTCCTATAACGGGTGGCAGACGATTTTTCATTTTCATTTCCAACTCGCGAGCCACCGATCACTGATTCGCCATGATCCAAAGTCGACTCCGGGTACCGGATACGATAAGACGTTGTGCTCGAGCACATTAAACAGCTCCACTGCACCAGATAAGGCCGTTTTCCCTTCTTCGGAACTGCACTTTCCCCCCAAAATAAAGGTGCTTTTATGAATCAAATACACATCATGGAGCCGAAGAAACAGAAACAACAAATGAAATCTGCCCGTCCAAGCTTTGATAAGCGTTCTAGAAATGGTTGCCAGACTTGCAAAATGAGAAAGGTTAAGTGTGACGGTACGGATTCATAGCTTTTTCCAACTGAATTATTTGACTTCTTTTCAATACAATTACTAACAATCCCTTCATTTGACTATTTCACTCCCTACTTCCATACAGAAGTGCACCCTAAATGTTCTAGTTGTACAAGATTAAACTTGAGATGCTTATATGCAAAGGTTTATCAATGGGGTGAAGCAACACCACAGGGAGGTATCACCTTTGGAAGGTCCAATCAATTCAAGAAGTCAAAACTGAGTGAAAAATATCGCTCTGATTTAGAAATAAAGAGACCCGAAATCATCCTATCGCTAACAGAATCCGCTGCCAGGAACAATACACGTTGGTTAAGCCTCGAGCATGATAAGATCCATTTCATCAACACCAATTATGAAGACTTCCAAAGATCAGACCGTGTCAATAAGGACAAAAACCAAGTTCAACCACAAGAAAGTCAAGCAGAACCGATATCTTCCAATGGTCTAATGCAAATATTATCTTCATTATTCCTCAAATACAATACCTCATACGATGTGACCAAAGAAGGACTCTTTGATATGTTCCTCACAGAGGAAAACCTAAATTCCAATTTCAATTGGGACTTTATTCTGACAAACTCAACTTCAAATTCCAACTCTAACCCCAACACCGACTCCAACCCCAACCCCGACTCCAACTCCAACTCCAACTCCAATTCTAACATAGTTTCCCACTCCAATCTTTATAAAAACTCCCCAATCCAAAAATACACAGCAACACCACCATTTCATGACACCAACAATTATATTGATGAAATAGCGAATTCCTCAACATACATGGGCATGGTACATCTACTGACCTCTCCTAGTTTCCAACAAAATATGATGGATATGGAAATACCAAAAGTGTCACTCAACGACCCGCTATCTATAAACTGGGATATTTTCTCATCAAGGGCCGACTTATACTACTATCGATTCAACACCTTACAGTCAAGTGAAAAATTTCTGCTACACTACTTTATTGATACAATATGTCCAAAGTGTGTTTGCTACCCTACTAATTCAGGGATAAGTCATAGAGCTTCAGTGGAAGAGCCACTAGATGAGCTGTTTAAAGTTCAGTCTAGCAAACAAATGGATTCTAACCCTTATCTATATCTCATAGTTCCATTAGCTTTTAAATCTGAAATCCTAATGGACACGATCATGGCTACAACTGCACATCAGCTATTTCTATTAGGCGATCTGCAATATGAGAGTGTGTCTAGTAATTATTCAGAACGATCACTTACCAGACTTCCTGAAATTATCAAGGAGAAGCAACAATGTCAATCTCTTGACTGGGATGAAGTTTTGGCAACAGTGTTGATGCTTTGCTTCAAGGAAATCTCGTCAAACTGTGACTATAGATCATCTTGGGTTCTTTATCTCAATTGCGCAAAGCATTTCTTGCGTCATTATGACACCAACAATATTTTCACACCATTAAGAAAGTTCTTTGCTCGATATTTCATTATTCATGAAGTTATGGGTGAAACTGCTTGGATTCATCAAAAGGATGTTGA